>JARQOC010000004.1:214595390-214836715 GCA_033576535.1 Allobates femoralis
CGGGCACTGATAAGTATAATTTGCTTTACAGGAGACCGGAGCATGAGGGGGGGCCCTGCATTACTGGGGCTGCCTGTATACTACCACTGGGGCTGCTGTATATAGGGGCCCTGCATTACTGGGGCTGCAATACCACTGGGGCTGCTGTATATAGGGGCTGCAATACCACTGGGGCTGCAATACCACTGGGGCTGCTGTATATAGGGCTGCTGTATACACCACTGGGGCTGCAATACCACTGGGGCTGCTGTATATAGGGGCTGCAATACCACTGGGGCTGCTGTATATAGGGGCTGCAATACCACTGGGGCTGCAATACCACTGGGGCTGCTGTATATTGGGGCTGCTGTATACACCTCTGGGGCTGCATATACCTCTGGGGCTGCATATACCTCTGGGGCTGCTGCTGTATACTACCACTGGGGAGGCTGCTGTATACTACCACTGGGGAGGCTGCTGTATACCTCACTGCTGGGGGTTGTATACCTGTGCTGGAGTCCACCCTTGGCTTATACGCGAGTCAATAGATTTTCCCAGGTTTTGGGGGCAAAAGTAGGGGGGTCGGCTTATACACGGGTCGGCTTATACACGAGTATATACGGTAACTAAATTCACTGACCACAATGAGGCATCACCCTACCATTGAAATTACACAGCAATATCGTCCCTCAGAGTCAGTAAACACCTACAGTTTTCAATTTGTGCTCCGGAGCAAACAGTATGTTGACCCCTCTCAAATAGGTGGAGTAAGTGGCATGGTAGCCGACCTGCATCCAGCATTTACCCAAAGTGAGGGTTCTCTCTGGGACCATATGGGTCTCCTGCAAACAGATCACAGTAGGTTTTTCTTGGCACAGGAATTGAAACACCGCTTGCTGTTTAGCGCCAGCTGCCAGGCCTATAACATTCCAACTCACAATTTTTTTTTTTTTTTTTGAACCATCTTTTTTTTATTGATTTTCAAAATACATATAATAACATTCACTTTAATATGTAAATGATACATAGTAAACGTACTAATATATCACAGTATTTGTATTATTTAAACCTGACTAACCAAACCCCAGTTGTGCATGACAATAAATGTAATATTCTCCATAACTCGTTAGGTTTTTATCAACAATAACTAGTCGTAGATAGATCCGAATCGTTCAAACAATTACAGAATTACATTATAATTTGTTCTATTGTATCCATCCCTTAGCAAAATCCAGAGCCACTCCCCATAATAGTGTTTAGTCTATATTCAAACAATAAGATCACTTCCCCTATTTATTCTAGACATATAGCTTCCCCAATGTACCTCCCAGTTCTTCTTGGGCATACCACATCGTATGTTTAAAGAGAGTCATTAGTGACCTAATTTCTGTCTCTGAAAGCTCTTTTTCAATGAAGATCCTCCATTTATGAAAATATTTCTCAGTGAGGCTACTAGGGTTCCGTAAGGCTTCTATAGACTCAAGAGTCATGACTTTCTTTAGGGCAGTGCGGAGCTCCTCCACCTTTGGAGCGTTATTTTTAAGCCAATATTGGAGAATAAGCCTTTTGGCTAATATCGTTATATAATGAAATAGTGCATGGGGAGGACGCGTGTTCGCTATATCCCTGTGATAGTGGAACAGCCAGAGCATAGGATTAAGTCTCCCCTCATTAACATATAGACCCGTAGCCAGTCTCGCCACCCCTTCCCAAAACATCTGTGTAGCTGGGCACGACCATAACCCGTGTTCTAGATCTGTCATGGGTTTATTACATTTAGGACATTGTATCCATCGAGTTTGGTTGGTGGGAGTGGGTAAGATATTAAAACCCTGTATGGCCCCATGCATCACCCTAAAGTGTGTATCTCTCCATTGTTCATTAGAAACATTTTTTCTGAGAATATTCCAGCCCTCCAAAATTTTCTGGGTTAATTCCGATACTTTAAGACATTTCTTCCATTTAGAGAAGATTTTACATGGTTTCGATGGTCTAAGAATGGGTTGTAACCTGCTATATAATGTCGAAATTGATGTGTCTTCTACTTGTAAAGCCATTATATCTTTCCATTCTGTATTAATGAATTCCCCCGAGATGTCATGCAAACTGGAGAGGAGATGATGGAGAATCTGCTGATATTGTATGATATGTATATTGGGGAGATTGTACTTAGTCAGAATTTCTTCTCCTGTTAGCCATCTCTTCTCCTCCATATGCATGAGATCTTCAAGAGTCTTAACCCCCTGTGCCCTCCAAGATCTAAACAAAGGGTTTTCGTGTCCTAGTGCGAAAGCTGGGCATGACCAGGGATTTAGGTGCCTAGATACCTTCCAAGATAAATTTAGTTTCGTTCTTATTTTTTTCCAGGTCATTATGGTATCTCTAGTTACTGCAGCTTGTTTGATGTGTTTCGGTAGATGAGGGATCGGTGTATGTAAGAGGGAATGCAATTCCCATGGCTTCGCCATTTCCACCTCTAATTTTGTATCAGAGAATTTTTCCGAACCTTTAATCCAGTCTAAAACAATACGCATAATGCAAGCTAAGTTGTAACCTCTTACATCAGGAAGTTGCAGGCCGCCCTCCTCCTTTGTACGTAATAAAATATGCATAGCAATTCTGGGCCTCCTGCCTTTCCATAGGAATTTCGAGAAGGCAGCATTTAGTTTCTTAATATCTAAGTGAGTCAATAGCAGCGGGAGCGACTGAAGCGGGTAAAGCAATCTCGGAAAGCTTATCATTTTAATTAGATGGCTACGTCCCAATAATGATATGGGTAGATCTTTCCACCTAACCAATTCCTGTTCAATGTTAGTTATAATAGGGGAGAAGTTTAACCTATACATCTGTCCTGCCGATCTCGCTAAGTAGATGCCTAAATATTTGATGTTATCTCTTGCCATCCTAATTCCTCCCAACGTTTCCCTTCTTCTGGACCCTTCTGTATTTCAGATATAAAGAATCTCACATTTATCTCTACTTAGACGCAATCCAGAAGTTGTGCCCAAACTCTCAATTGTGGTCAGCACATCTGCTAGATCTCTCTTCGGATTTTGCATGAAAAGAATAATGTCGTCAGCAAATAAAGAAAGTTTCACCTCACTATTGCCTATCTTCAGTCCCTCATAAGGATTTAATGACTCGAGATGTAGGGCCAACGGTTCTATTGCTAAATTAAAGTGGAGTGGAGACAGTGGGCATCCCTGTCGTGTCCCCTTTTCCAACGTAAATGTGTCAGAAAGAAAGCCCGGTATACTAACAGAAGCTTTTGGTGAGCTATAAAGGGATCCTAGGAATTGTCTGAATGGACCTACTAATTCGATAGTCTAAAACCCGATCCAGCCATGACCACCTCACATTATCGAACACTTTCTCTGCATCCAAGGTGATCACGGCTGGATCGCCGTCCCCATCCCACTCCCTCCTATTTACCGCATCTACAAGGAGCATAGCCTTTCTGATATTAGTGACCGTCGAGCGCCCTCTCACAAAACCCGCTTGATGTGGGTGTATGATTCTAGGAAGGATAGAGGCTAATCTGTCAGCCATTATCTTTGAGAGTATCTTTAAGTCTTGATTGATTAGTGAGATGGGTCTATAACTCGCAGGATCGGTCAACGGTTTGCCTGGTTTGGGTATTAATTTGATATGAGCTACATTCATCCTATCTGGGATAGGGTCACCCTGAAGGATGGCATTAAATAATTCCTTTAAAACGGGAGACAATTGTTCTCTGAGAGTCTTGAAGAAAGCTCCATTGAAGCCATCTGGACCTGGCGCTTTCCCTGGACTTAGCCGTCCTATTGTGTATTCAATCTCCTCTAGTGTTACTGGGTCGTTTAAAAGGTGTCTGTCTTCTTCAGTCAGGCCTGGTAGTTTAATCTTTTGAAACCAGGTCGATTCCTCTTCCTCCACCTCTCCCTCGTCTCTATATAGGGAAGCAAAGTATTTTCCTAGTGTTCGTACTATATCTTTCGGATCAGACCAGTGATTTCCCCTTTTGTCTATTATTGTCGAGATGGGCGTGGAGTTCAGTCTGCCCTTTGCCAGTTGTGCTAGGATACGCCCAGCTTTATCTCCGAACCTGTGTAAATCCAATTCTAACCTACTTTTGTATAAGTCTTCCCGTTTCCCCGCCCACAAATCAAAATCTTTCTTTGCCGACAGCCAGGTTTCCCTGTCCCGATCTGCCATCGTTAGTTTATATCTGGAATACGTCTCACATACTGCAGTGCTGGCTGCTAAGTATTGTTCCTTCACCCGCTTCTTTAGCCCCACGCTGTATGCCATTATATTCCCTCTCAGGACTGACTTGGCTGCTTCCCAGAAGAGGGCAGGATCTGAGCTATGTGCCTCATTGTGTATTGAATATTCTTGCCACCATTCCCTTAGAAGTCTTACAAAATTCTCCTCGCGTACCATTGTATCTGGGAATCTCCAAAGAAAATCGGTTCCCTTGCGGTACGCATCCCTTGTTTCCATCACTACCGGGCTGTGATCCGAGATGACCATGTCCTCCACCGTAACCTCGGTGATTTTCTGAAAAGTTAGTTGTGAAATAAAGAACATGTCCAATCTCGACCAAGACCCGTGTGGATGAGAAAAGTAGGTCAATTCCCTTTCCAAAGGGTGTAAAACTCTCCAAGCATCAATCATGTTGCAGGAATGAAACATTGCCTCCAAGAAACTACTCTTAGTATGAGCTGCATCTCTAGTGGGATGTAGGGGTCTAGTGTGTTTCCTATCTTCATGATCATGTACTACCATATTAAAGTCTCCCCCTACTATCCGCTGACATCCCTGATCTAACAGGAGTTTATTTTGTATTGTTTGGAGGAACAATTTTTGAGCCACGTTTGGCGAGTACAAGTTATATACACTAAAGGTCTCCTGATTAATTTGTATGGTTAGGTGGATCAGTCTCCCCTCCTGGTCAGAAGTAGCTGAAGTAACTGAATGGGCCAATGTTTTACATATCAATATTAGTACGCCTGCTTTCCTACCAACTGCACTAGAACCGTAAATCTCTCCTACCCATAGCTTCTTGAGTCTGAAAAAATCCTCGGCTGTCAAGTGGGTCTCCTGGAGCAAAGCCACATCAGTCCGTAATCTATTGAGATGGCGAAGGACCATCATGCGCTTAGCAGGTGAGCGCAAACCCTTTACATTCCAGGAAACCCACCTAACCATCTTCTCTATTATGTCTCACTTTATATTGGAAATTAGAACATCTCATTCGATGACGTCTGTGGTAATCGGGGCTCCTCTCAAATTTATGATTGCCTCTAAGGGCAATCAATACCAATGAATATTGAATAAGAGAAAAAAAACAAGTATAAGGTGACTCTGGAATTCTCCACTTTTCCCAAAACATTATCCCTTCTCTCCTCCTCCTTCTCTCCAGTAATGCATCATTTAACCGACTTCACTTTTTTCTTCCTTGAATTAGGTCATGCCAAAGGTTACCCGCTGCAATCCTGACCTCTATTATCACTATCCAAAGTATAATCAGGTATGAGTTCAATCCCAAGTCCCTCAATCAGATCCATATGTCAACCAGTGGATAGACTGATTATATCTTAGCTTTGAGCTCATATATAAAATCAAGTCTTTTACATGAAAAAGAAAGAAAGAGAAAAAAAAGAAAAAAAGAGGGGGGGAGGACAAAAATAAGACAAATAACTGCTTCAGATCAGCTCGGTTGACTCAACGTAACCATAGTCAGGGTTTATCCATGTCCTCTGTTACACCGAGTAAGTGCTTGTCCCCATCAAATTTCAGCGTATATGAGGAAATCTTAACTATTTAAAGGGCCGTTAAAAAGATCTACTTTCTTTTCTGCCACTTGGCTCCCGATTGGTGGCGCTGTCTGGGTGTCGTCGGCTGCGGAGATCTTCCATCCAAAATAGAATCCGAGCGTAGTTTATAATGCCTGGCAGATTCATGGTGGGACTCAGATGTCTGTCCACGCTCAGATTCAGATGTAATCCTTGGACTGCGTGAATTGTCAGCATCTGGGCTTGGGCCGCTACTTGCAGGGGGCCCAAGACCCCCATTAATCATCACCATGGCTTCCTCTGGTGTTGTGTATGACACCAAAGAGCCATCTCGTGAACGAAACTTTAGAGTGGCGGGGTATGCCAATTGAAATCGAATGTTCCTTTTGTGCAGAATAGTGCATGCCTCGCTGAAGGCTCTCATCCTGTTAGAGACCTCTATGGAATAATCAGCAAAACCAAGCACTTTATGTCCCATAATCACTATTGGATGACTTTTAGCTTTATAAGCACGTAGCACCTCTTCTTTATCTCTGTGGTTAAGATATTTCGCTATGGCGTGATGCGGTTTATTAGCTGATCTGACGCTCGCGGTGTTAGGCTCATCAGCAGAGCGTAGGGGGTCCAATTCTGTGCGTGCGTTCGGTCTTGCACCAATGAGCCAGACCCAGGGACTTCGGGAGATCTACCTCAAAAGCCTCTATAAGCTGTGCAGGGGATACAGACTCAGGGAGACCGACAATTTTTAGATTATTTCTGCGTCCTCTATTTTCAATGTCCTCAAGTTTAAGTGTGTAAGTAGTGCTTTTCTGCAGATCAAATAGTTGCTGTTCCAACACCTCTATTCTATCTTCTGCTACAGCTATTCTGTTTTCAGCTTCACTTAATTGCTGGTCATGTTGTCCCATTCTGGTGTGTATTTCCTTAGTAGAAGCAGCCACCAACTCATTGACAGCCTCTTTGAAATCTATGGCTAGGTAAGCTGCCATTTCTTTCGCCAGAATCTTGTAGTCCATCTTGTGTGCAGCCCCCTGGGCATCTCCTTCATTCCTCCCCACTGCCCCACTCTCCACCTCCCTCTGCTTCGATACCTGAGCCACCGATTGCTTTAATGAATACTCTGCTTCCTTCCTCCTCCTGGATTCACGATCAGTGCCCGCCGCTGCAGCTGTAGTCTCGGTCCCTGTTACCTTGGAGGCTCTGATCGCCGCCTCCGCCGGCGCCATTTTCGCGCCATGTGCCTCTTCCTCCTCTGTTGGTGCCGGAGCGTCTGTGTCGCTCTCCCTGGTCCTTGTCACGTACTTATCAATTGTAGCCATCTCCCTCAGCTGATGCGGTGTATTGTAAGTCTATTAGCGTCCCGGGGCTTGGGGATTAGGCCGGATTTAGTCAGCGGGTCCCGGAGCTTCTTCAGCAACAACCCTCCATGGAGGCGCCGGAACTGGAAGTGCCCAACTCACAATTTTAAGATTACATGTCATCGTATTGCAAATCAGTAAACATTTCTGAACCCTTACAAACCAGAACATTTCCCGAATACATGACGCGTCCATAAAATTCCACCAACTCCTTTCCCTCCCCCTCCTGCCCTCAAATAGTAACATAACAAAACCCCAGTTGCACGATAAACCATTTCCAGCAAGAAAAGGTGGGCATAAGTTATCAATTTCCAACCCCCTTCTCATAGAGTCCACTCCCGCACAATCCCTGAATGCAGGGACCAAACATGCCCTGAACAAACATCAACGCATATTAAGAAAAAAGAAAAAGGGAACAAATTCCCCTCCTTTTAAAGGGGGGGTAAAAAATAGGAAAACTTTTCCTAGATCAGCAGTATAGAGAGACACAGGGAACGTTCAATGAGACTATCCACCATCACGCACACACGGCCATCAATCCTTGGAACCTCTTGCCCTCTCCAGTCTCAGCTGTTTCTCGTTGCAATCCAGCCAGCAAAGTGCCTCCTTAGCCTCAGTAAAGAAGTGGACCTTATCCTCCACCTCAACCCGCAGCTTGGCCGGGTATAGCATAGAGCATTTGGTATCTCTGTCACGGTAGTGCAGGATTTTGGCAAGGACATTTCTCGGTGGGCGACCAGGGGGGAGAGGGAACGTAGGGACCCTGTGCGCCCGCTCTATAGCATACATGTGGGACAACTTGTCAGCACCAATTTTGTGTAGTAGCCATTATTCAAAGAATTCTATAGAAGCATTGCCCTCAACTTTCTCTGGCACACCAACTAGCCGCAGGATATTGCGCCGGGACCTATTCTCCAGGTGATCCATTTTGGCCTGGACAGTGGCTAAACCTGTTGCCATAGGTTTATAGTCTTTTTCAGCTTTGGTCATGTAATCTTCTACAGTGCTTACCCGTTGTTCCACTTCTCCCATCCTCTCCTTCACAAAATGTAAGGAATACTGCATTTTCAACATGTCTGCCTGGAAACTGCCATCTGGGTCGCCATGCTAGTTATAGAAGAGTCGCAGTGTATAATTGCCCGGAACACATCTTTCAAGGAGGGTTCCTCTGGGATCAGCAGTTCACCCAGCTTCCCCCGCAGCACCTTCTCTACTTCTGTACCCTGTTGCAGGCTGCCATCATGCAGGCTGATTTGGCTGCCAGCCTCACTTCCCACTCCATCGTCCTCCTCTCTCCAGACAGTCTCTCCCTCTCCCCGTTCATACCTTTGTTCCATCTGCAAATCCGTCCTCAGCATGGGCTCGGGGTCCCCCAGGTTGCCTCACATAACTCTGCAGTTTAGACACTGCATTCAGCTGACAGCTCTCTCCTGGGACCACCCTCTCTTCCATTTCTACACTGGGGTCAGCGCTATCTTGGTCCTTCTTCTCCGGTTTCCCGGCGGGCCTTTTTATGCTCCTTTTCCAGGTCATGGCTGCTGCTGCTCCACTCAGGGGAACCCAGAGATTCTCCACACCTCAGGCACCTTAGCGGTGGGTCCCAGTAAGTTCACCAGTATCTCAATACGGGTCCTTGCAATGTGCTATGCGGGAGCTGCTCCTAAGCATGACCAGTCACATCCCTTCCAGGCTACACCCCCTCACTTAATGTGCTTCTGATTAGGTGATCACCTGAACCAAATTTAATTTAACAAGGGAAAGTATAAAAAACACTGCTGTGGTCTTCACAATCCTCTTGCAATAGGACAAGCTAGATGGCAAAACAAATGTTAGGAATAGCCCAAAAGTAATTTTCATTAAAAAATAACTTTTACCATGCCAAAGGAGTTGAAAAGAAAAGTACTGAGTGAGGAAAAGAAGGGCTCAATTCTGGCTTTACTAGCAGAGGGATACAGTGAGCGTCATGTTGCGTCCATTCTTAAAATTTCAAAGACGGCAGTCCTTTACAACAAGGTCAAGCAGCAGACATTGGTGACAACAAAGCTACAGACCAGCAGACGGCAAAAGCGATTTACTACTGAAGGGGATGACTGTCATCTTATCCGAATGTCACTCTGCAACTGCAGGATGACAAAGTGACCTACAAAAGAAATGGCAAGTGGCAGCTAGGGTGAAGTGCACGGTAAGAACAGTTTGTAACAGGCTCCTAGACGCAGGGCTCAAGTCATGTAAAGCTAGAAAAAAGCCTTTCATCAATGAGAATTAAGGGAGAACCAGGCTGAAGTTTGCCAAAGACCATAAGGATTGGACCATAGAAGACTGGAGTAAAATTTGGTGGAGGATCAGTGATGATCTGGGGATGCTTCAGCAAGGCTGGAATTGGACAGGTTAATCTTTGCTAAGGACGTATGAATCAAGCCGCATAATCCTTGAAAAACACTTGCTTCTTTCTGCTGAGGCAATGTTTCCCAACTCTGAGGATTGGTTTTTCTAGCAGGACAATGCCCTATGCCACACAGCTAGGTCAATCAATGTGTGGATGAAGGAGCACCACAAGACCCTGTCATCATGGCCAGCCCAATCTCCAGATCTGAACCCCATTGAAAACCTCTGTAATGTAATCAAGAGAAAGCTCAATAGTCATAAGCATTAAATAAAGAAGAACTGCTTACATTTTTGTGCCAGGAGTGGCATAAGGTCACCCAAAAGCAGTGTGAATGACTGGTGGAAAGCATGCCAACACGTATGAAAGCTGTGATTAAAAATCATGGTTATTCCACCAAATATTGATTTCTGAACTCTTCCTGAGTTAAAACATGAGTATTGTTTCTAAATGAATATGAACTTGTTTTCTTTGCATTATTTGAGGTCTGAAAGCACTGTTTCTTTTTTATTATTTTGAGGATTTCTTATTTGCTGCAAATAAATACAAAATTTTTAGCTTTGAATTTTGGAGACATGTTGTCAATAGTTTATAGAATAAAAGAACAATGTACATTTTACTCAAAAATATACCGTATATACTCGCGTATAAGCCGAGTTTTTCAGCCCAAAAATTGGGCTGAAAAGTACCCCCCTCGGCTTATACGCGAGTCAGTGCTGTATACCGATGTATACATCGGTACATACCGGTGTATACATCGGTATACAGCAGCCCCCGTAATCCAGGGCCCCCCCAGCCTCTCTCCGGTCACCTGGAAAGGAAACTATACTTATCAGTGTCCGCTGTCCGCGCCCGCCGTTGCCGACATCGCGATCCTCCATCTTCATGCGGCGTCTTCCTGTTTCTGTGCTCGTCGCAGCAATGACGTCATTCCTTGCGACGCGCACAGGAAACAGGAAGACGCCGCATGAAGATGGAGGATCGCGATGTCGGCAGATGCGAGCGGGCGCGGACAGCGGACACTGATAAGTATAGTTTCCTTTCCAGGTGACCGGAGAGAGGCTGGGGGGGCCCTGGATTACGGGGGCTGCTGTATACTACCGCGGGGGCTGCAATATACTACCACTGGGGCTGTATACACTGCTGGGGCTGCCTGTATACTGCTGGGGCTGCCTGTATACTGCTGGGGCTGCCTGTATACTGCTGGGGCTGCCTGTATACTGCTGGGGCTGCCTGTATACTGCTGGGGCTGCCTGTATACTGCTGGGGCTTCCTGTATACTGCTGGGGCTTCCTGTATACTGCTGGGGCTTCCTGTATACTGCTGGGGCTGCCTGTATACTGCTGGGGCTGCCTGTATACTGCTGGGGCTGCCTGTATACTGCTGGGGCTGCCTGTATACTGCTGGGGCTGCCTGTATACTGCTGGGGCTTCCTGTATACTGCTGGGGCTGCCTGTATACTGCTGGGGCTTCCTGTATACTGCTGGGGCTGCCTGTATACTGCTGGGGCTTCCTGTATACTGCTGGGGCTGCCTGTATACTGCTGGGGCTTCCTGTATACTGCTGGGGCTGCCTGTATACTGCTGGGGCTTCCTGTATACTGCTGGGGCTGCCTGTATACTGCTGGGGCTTCCTGTATACTGCTGGAGCTGCCTGTATACTGCTGGGGCTCCTATATACTACCACTGGGGCTGCTGGGGCTCCTATATACTACCACTGGGGCTGCTGGGGCTCCTATATACTACCACTGGGGCTGCTGGGGCTCCTATATACTACCACTGGGGCTGCTGGGGCTCCTATGTACTACCACTGGGGGGGCCTGTATACCACACTGCTGGGGGCTATATACCTGTGCTGAGGTCCACCCTCGGCTTATACACGAGTCAATAGGTTTTTCCAGATTTTTGGGGCAAAAGTAGGGGGGTCGGCTTATACACGGGTCGGCTTATACACGAGTATATACGGTACCAATAAAGAGAAAAATCAGAGAAACTGAAAATTTTGCAATGGTCTCTTAATTTTTGCCAGAGCTTTATACTAATTGTAATACGGACACTGGCATTATAAGATGGACCCCATTTAACATTAAAAAAAAGTTTTTTCTTTTCCTTCACCAAATTTGGGATTGTGTCTTATAAAGCGAAAAATACGGTATTTGTTTTTAATTCCACCACTACTGAAAACGTTACTGTTATTCAGTACATTGTATAGTAAAAATTAATAATGAAGTAATTCAAAACTACAATTCGTCCTACAAAATAACAAGCCCCCATACAGCTATGTCAACAAAAAAATCCGAAAGTTAAAACTCTTGGAAGGAGAGGAGGAAATCAAGCGAAAGCGAGAAACCAAAAAAGTCATATCTCCAAGGAGTTACCATGTTATCACAGATAAGACTGTTCACATGGGCCACTAAATTTATTGATCATTCTATGTCTGTGTGCATCTATGTACGCTGCTCCACATAGCAGACAGGTGCAGGAGCTGCCTGCATTTACCAGCCTGGTCTTGAAATCAAAACATTTTTTATAGATAATCCAGCATCAGGAAAAGCTAGGGCACCACCATCTAGGGGAAATTGTCAACAGGAAAACATGGAGCCACAGAGAACCTCTACGTGCCAGCGAACAAAATCCGTAACAATGAAGGAAGAAAAACCGGCACTCACCGAGGTTGCTACAAGCGGTGTCCTTTATTCGGGTAGTTGATACATGGTGCAGGGAGGGGGACCGGGTGACGACGGCACCGTTTCGGGCGTTCTGCCCTTCAACAGGTCACTGGTCGAGTGACCCGTTGAAGTGCAGAACGCCCGAAATGATGCCGTTGTCACCCGGTCCCCCTCCCTGCACCATGTATCAACTACCCAAATAAAGGACACCGCTTGTAGCAACCTTGGTGAGTGCCGCTTTTTTCTTCCTTCTTTTTTTTTTTTCTCTTTTTCTTACTTCATTGTTTTGTATAGATAAGCCTGGCTCAACAGGTAGTATTGGTGCCAAGGGAAAATATTTCACAGTAGTCTGTTGGAAACCCTTGCACACAGAAAGAAAGGATACGTGTAGTCTTTTTTGTTGCAATTATTGAGACACAAAAATGAGAGTGTGTCACACCGGTTTATAACCTTTGGCACAACAATATGCCTTCATCAGATTATTATCTGAAAATATACAAACAAAATAATCGGTAAACAAGAATAACACATCTATATGTCGTTTTACAATAATTATTTGTCGTCACAATTAATGCACTACATCATTACAAATTATCATATAAGGCTGCTTTCACATCAGCGGTTTTTGAAATTAGCTGCAGATGCGGTGAAAAAAACGCATCTGCCATGATTACCGCATAACCGCTGAACTTGCGGCACAGTTGTGGCAAGCCCCATGGAATGTCTATGGGGCTTGCGGTAAGGGTGCGGCAAGTGCGGTTTTGGCACTTGCGGCAGGTGCGGCCGCGAAAAAAACCGCGGTCGGCTGCGTTTTTTTTGCGGCCTCACCTGCGCAAGTGCCGATACCGCACTTGCTGCACCAGCCGCAAGCCCCATAGACATTGCATGAGGTTTGCCGCACCTGTGCCGCAAGTGCAGCGGTTATGCGGTAATCATGGCAGATGCGTTTTTTTCACCGCATCTGCCGCGATTTAAAAAACCCGCTGATGTGAAAGTACCCTAATTTCAAATGTCATAGATAACTCAAAGCCTGGTCACAGTAGTTAGTCACTTAATACAGAAATCAAGAAATAAAAGAAATGATACCTTTATAGTTCCAAATATGCGTGATACAGCAACCTAGTATATGTTAATACGTGGAACACGAGTCTGTGGTGAGATGTAGGGAGCTCCAATATTTTGACACACGGGTTCTCCAAACTCGACATGGTATCCGTTAACAATTTTGAGCTAATTTTCCATTCAAATTGTTAGCGGACACCAAGTCGCGTTTGGAGAGCTCCTGTGTGCCTAAACATTGGAGCTCCTCCACAAGTGACCCCATTTTGGAAACTAGACCACCCAAGGAACTTCTCTAGATGCATAAGGAGCAATGTGAACCCTCAGATGTTTCATAAATTGATCCGTAAAAATGAAAAAGTACCGTATATACTCGCGTATAAGCCGAGTTTTTCGGCTGAAAAGTCCCCCCCTCGGCTTATACGCGAGTCACTGTATACTGTATACAGTGTATACAGTATACAGGCCCCCCCATCAGTATACAGGCCACCCCGCCTTGTGCAGCCAACCTGTAAAGGAAGAGATTCGTATACTTATCCCTGCCGCTGTCCCGCCGCCGCCACCGCGCTCCTCCGGCTTCATCCAGCGTCTTCCGTCTTCTTCCGTCTTCCTCTGGTCGGCGCAGGCAATGACGTCATTGTTTGTTCACCAGAGGAGGAAGCCGGAAGACGCTGGATGAAGACGGAGGAGCGCGATGGCGGCGGCGGGACAGCGGCAGAGATAAGTATACTAATCTCTTCCTTTACAGGCTGGCTGCACAAGGCGGGGGGGCCCTGTATACTGATGGGGGGGGGGGGGGGTCTGTATATACCACTGGGGCTGCTGCTGTATACTACCAATGGGGCTGCTGCTGTATACTACCACTGGGGCTGCTGTATACTACCAATGATACTACATGGGGCTGCTGCTGTATACTACCACTGGGGCTGCTGTATACACCACTGGGGCTGCTGCTATATACTACCACTGGGGCTGCTGCTGTATACTACCACTGGGGCTGCTGCTGTATACTACCACTGGGGCTGCTGTATATACCTCTGGGGCTGCTGTATACTACCACTGGGGCTGCTGTATACTACCACTGGGGAGGCTGCTGTATACCACACTGCTGGGGGCTGTATACTTGTGCTGGGGTCCACCCTCGGCTTATACACGAGTCAATAGGTTTTCCCAGGTTTTGGGGGCAAAAGTAGGGGGGCGGCTTATACACGGGTCGGCTTATACACGAGTATATTTGGTACTTTTTTTTTCACAAACATTTTTTTTTAGCTTCAATTTCTTTTACCTTCACATGGGCAACAGGATAAAACGCATCCTAGAATTTGTTGGGCAATTTCTCCTGAGTACACAAATACCTCATAAACCACTGTGTAGGCGCACAGCGGGGCTCAGAAGGGAAGGAGCACCATTTGACTTTTTGAATGGAAAATTAGCTCCAAAAGTCAAATAGCGCTCCTTCCCTTTTGAGCCCTGCTGTGCGCCCAAACAATGGTTTATGACAACATATGAGGTATCTGTGTACTCAGGAGAAATTGCCCAACAAATTTTAGGATGCATTTTATCCTGTTGCCCATGTGAAAATGAAAGAATTGAGGCTAAAAGAACAATTTTGTAGGAAAAATTAAAATTTAGTTTTTTCCTTCCACATTGCTTTAGTTCCTGTGAAGCACCTGAAGGGTTAATAATCTTCTTGAATGTAGTTTTGGGTAGCTTGACAACTTTTTTTCAAAGTTGTGCTGATGTAAAGTAGACATGCGGGATATGTTATTTAGTGCCACATAACTCTCTGGCTTAACAGAATAAAAATTCAAAATTTCTAATTTTCGCCAAATTTTTTCACAAAATAAACACAAAAATTATCAACCTATATTTACTACTAACATGATGCCCAATATATCACGAAAAAACTCTCAGAATCGCTAGGATCCGTTGAAGCGTTCCAGAGTTATACCTTCATAAAGGGACACTGGTCAGAACTGCAAAAAATGCCAAGGTCTTTAGTGTCAAAATAGGCTGGGTCATGAAGGGTTAAGGGTGCCACCTGACCACCGTTGTTGCACAGTCATTAAGATTTGCTGATAAACTTGTACAAGAAAGAAAAAAGATTGCACTCACTGGTTTGTAGTTGCTCTGTTTTAATTAATTTTCAGGTTACGTCAAAGGTGCGGGGAGGGAGCGATGGGGCAGACCAAGGCACCGTTTCGCGGTAGATTCCGCTTCCCTGGGTCCACGGAACAGACCAAGTGGATTACGACCCATGGGGTGCATACATACTCGGCCGTTATGTGACTAGTGTCACTACTGGTTTTCAGTCTTGCAAGATAACAGTGAGAACTCCTGACCTGAGGAGTTATATGACACTAGTAGATATAAGAGACCAAATGAAATATATTATGTTAACAGCACCTGTGAGCCACTCATAGGGTACTAAGTAATATGCTAATTTCCAGGAAATATTTCCTAACTGGGTTCCTTGCAGAGAAATATATCATCTGGTGTAAAAGGACCAAAGCCTCCTGCTTCAGGGATTGCTAAAAGAATATATAGGAATCAACTAAGAAAAACATACATCCTGTATATATATTAAAGGTAACTGTGCCATAGATACCTTATTAGGAATAATGGTGCATCAGAAACCTGCAAAAAGATACCAACAGGTGTAATCAAGATTATAATGTATATACTTAAGAAAATATTCTAGGGCCCCCACCTGCTGCAACCCCCACCAGGTATATGAAGGCACTTACTGGTTTGAAGAATATGGTATATATAGACTTGCAGCTGTCCCCTCTGCTGGCAAGTGAGGAAGACGCTGCGATGTGCGCGTTATAACGCCCGCGGCCGGAAGTGGGCATGTCATGTGACCGCGTCACATGATCGGGCCATCGGCTTCCTGGTTCTGGTATTTAGAACGTAGGAAACCGCCGGCCGACATGCAAGCTCGAAAGCGCGCTATCCGCAATATGAAAAGTATCTCTCACTAGATGGGAATGTATATCACAAGAACGGAAGTTTAGGAGGGTGCAGAATTGCAGCAGGTTTGAGGAGGAAAAGAATCAGAAAATCTGAAAATAAAGTGAATTCGAGAAACTTGTAATGGTATTTAGAAATAGGTATCGTTCTTGCAATTGGTACAGTCATACAAAAAATATATCGACAGGTATATAAAGAATCGGTATTAACCTCAATAATATCTACATGTTCATGACATTAGACCATACGGTACAATTTTCTGTGATCTAAGACACAAGAAGTATTTTCATATATGCACCTCGTTTTCCCTATTTAGATCTAATGATTCAAGGGTTTGAAGCTGGAAAATTCAATACGATTCTCTCTCTTTCAAGCGGCGTATCCTGTCTCCTCCTCTACAAGCTAGGGTGCTCATTAACTTGGAATCTGAACTGAGATATAGTATGACCCTTGGAGATAAAATGTTGAGGAATCGGCAGTAGGGTGTTTTTGCACCGTATTGGCGATTTGTGCTTACTGATCCTGTCTCTGATATGTTGGGTGGTCTTCCCAACATATCCGAGACCACACAGACACTTAATCAGACACGCTACAAATGATGTATCGCATGTAAAGAAATCTCTTATATGGTATATTTTGCCAGTCATTGGGTGTGAGAATGTATCCCCATGACCATATGTGAACATTGCATGCAACCCAAGCAGGGGAAATTCCCCTGTCTTGGGGTTGCAAGGAAGGTTTGTCTTATTTTAATCTTTCCTGAGCCAATATCTGCACTGACTAGTCTGTCTCTCAGGTTGGGGGCTCGTTTGTGGCAAAAAAGAGGAACATTTTGGAATTCTTCAATCTCAGGGTATGATCTGGCAAGTATAGACCAGTGTTTTTTTAATAATTGCTTTGAACATCGGTTGAAAAGGATGATACACACTTACAAATCGTATTTTCTTTACAGTACCCTGTGTTAGTGTCGTCTGTGGTGTCTGTACAAACATTCAGGGGGCAACCTCTTAAATGGAACTTTTCTCTCATTTCAACTTTCTAATGGTTGGGTTAGAGACAATCCTCGCTACTCGACTATGCTGAGAGTGTGGTAATGATCTCTTAATGTGATATGGGTGGCAGCTTTTAAAATGTAATAAACTGTTTCTATCTGTTGATTTAGTGAAGAGATCCACAGAGATATCATCATTAGGACTTAGTAATACGAGTGTGTCTAAGAAGTTTATCTTTTGTTTATCTGAGTGCATGTTAAAGGCCAAGCCCGCCATGTATGTATTTAGTTGAAGAAAAAATTCATTCAACGTGTCTATGGTGCCGATCCAGATCACAAAAATATCATCAATATAGCGTCTCCACATTCTCACATTGGAGACGACATATGGATTTTGCCAAATATATTTCTCCTTGAAATATGCCATGAAAATGTTAGCATAGGGGGGTGCGTTCGAGACCATAGAGTTCCCCCTGCGCTGAACATAAAACTGATCTTGAAAAAGGAAGTAGTTATTCTCTAAGGGCCCTTTCACATCAGCGTTTTTTTAAATTTGCGGCAGATGCGGTGAAAAAACCGCATCTGCCGCAACTGCCGCATAACGGTTCCACTTGCGGCACGGTTGCGGTTTTTTCCATAGGAAGTATAGGGGGACTTGCGGCAGATGCGGCAAGTGCGGTATTGCACTTGCGGCAGGTGCGGCAGAGAAAAAAACCGCAGTAAGCCGCGGTTTTTTTCGCTGCCGCACCTGCCGCAAGTGCAATACCGCACTTGCCGCATCTGCCGCAAGTCCCCCTATACTTCCTATGGAAAAAACCGCAACCGTGCCGCAAGTGGAACCGTTATGCGGCAAACGCGGCAGATGCGGTTTTTTCACCGCATCTGCCGCAAATTTAAAAAAACGCTGATGTGAAAGGGCCCTAAGACAATCCTGAGAAAATCAATGCAAAAGGTACTAATCGTAACCCCAAAGTCAGATTTTGAATGCAGAAACCAGTTGATTGCCTCTATAACCTCCTGATGTTTAATATTGGTATATAGACTGTTGACATCAAATGTCACCAGCAGGCTATCCATCGGGATGGCCACTAAGGTCTCTAATTCTGATAGAAAATGAGAAGTGTCTTTTATAAAGGACAGAATGCATGGAATGAGAGGGGACAGTATTTTATTCAACATGATAGAAATCGGAGATAATAAAGATTCTGTGGAAGCCACTATTGGTCTACCCGGCGGACGGGTGAGGTTCTTGTGAATCTTGGGTAACGTATATAATACAGGTGTTACCACATTTGGGTGATGTTGATATTGATCCAACTTGTTATCAATGACTCCTTGTTCTGTATATATAGTTATTTTATCATGTATAATATTTGTTCTGTCTCCCACACCAATTCATTTCCAAATGTTTGTTTTTTGCATAATGTTTGTTATTGGTTAGTAAGCTGTAGAAATTATCAACTGTTTCCAGTAAAGTAGAAAACATTCCTTCATTTGTAATGCTTAGCTCCCTCTAGCGGCCAATGCCATATTTGCAGTCTATTTCTTCCATTTCTATGTCTGATTCTCCTCCCCTTGCAATGCATTCTGGTAGCTCAGTCTCCATTTTATCCTCATCCCTGGATGTAAAGACACATCTACTACTGTTCCCATGCGATTGCATTGCCAGTATGTATTCTTGCCTTCTTTAGTTGTTTTCTGCTCTAGTTTTAGCCTGGCTCATCCAGTTATAATCTAGATTAGTTACTAGTTCGTGCATATTGTATATCCATGTATAATGTGTATTCTGCTGTACCATGCACTGATTGTTCTGTATTCTGATTGTTTCCAGTTTTACCATATACAAATATACTGCAACGTTCAATAAAAGCACAGACTTCACCACAGTCTTCTCATTGGACTCAGTATAAAGGTTTAGCTGTCTATTTAAATTCATGAGCCCCAGGCCCATTTAGCGAGAACAGAACAATATTCCTTGTAACCGGAGAGGGGTCCTTAGATACAGGTTTGTAGGTGTCGGAGTCTCTCAGTTGGCTCAAGATTTCCTCAATGTAATATCCCCGATCTAAGATTACAATTGCCCCACCCTTGTCCGCTGGTTTGATAATGATTTGTTTATTGTCCCGCAAATTTCGAATTGCTCGTGTTTCAAGGGTCGTAAGGTTGTTCTTGTTGTGTAACTGTCCTCGCTCATTCTGCTGCATTATCTTTTGGACCTCTTTAGTGACTAATGACGTGAATGTCTCTACAGGGTGATATACCTTAGGAGGGTTAAATGAGCTAGGAAGGCAAAGGTTCGGTCCATTAAAAGTAAACATATGGTCATGATCAAGGTTGGGACGAGGGGGGTGGTGGACCGAGGGTGGCGTTATCATCCTTTAAATGTATGTTTAGACGCAACATTCTAAAAAAGTCTTAATTCCTGGTCCAAACCGAAAGGGTTGAACATAGGAGTGGAACATAAAGAAAGACCTTTTTGTAATATCTCAGTTTCAACAGGAGATAATGAATAAGATGAAAATTTACCACCAAGTTTGTCCCACTGCTTGGGATCGAAGCTGCATAGGATGCCTCCCGCCCCCTTGGCCTCTTCCCCCTCCTAGTCTTCCTCGATACGGTCAGCATGGGCCTAAAAAACATTGATGCGTGGGCCTAAAAAACGGTTGCTGTATCACGCATATTTGGAACCACAAAGAAAGGTATCATTTCTTTTATTTCTTTATTTCTGTATTAAGTGACTACTGTGTCCAGGCTTTGAGCCATCTATGATTTTTTACACTTGAAATGATTTGATAATTTGTAATGATGTAGTGCATTAATTGTGACGACAAATAATTATTGTAAAGCGACATATAGATGTGTTATTCTTGTTTACCGATTATTTTGTTTGTATATTTTCAGGTAATAATCTGATGAAGGCATATTGTTGTGCCGAAACATTATGAACTGATGTGATACACATACTCTCATTTTTGTGTCTCAATAAATGCAACAAAAAAAAGACTACACCTTTCCTTCTTTTTTCCATGTGCAAGGGTTTCCAATAGACTACATTGAAATAAAAAAAGACCAGATCATGCATGCTTTATTTCTTTGCAAACTTGAGGTTTGTATGGAAATTTGCTTGCGTGCACTAGCACGTTCAAATATTACTTTATCCACTTGGATAGCACATAGCCCAAAAATTAAATTGATCTCAACATGCTCTGTAGAGCTAATGAGTCTCAACATATTCATACGCAAAAAGTGTACCATGGCAGCTGCTGTCCCTAGTGCTGAAGCTCCAGCCTGATATTACAGCAATATCACGCTGAAGCTTCAGGACCACGGACAGCTCAGTGCAGTAGCAGAGTGGCTTGTCAGTAATGTAAAATGAGCTGACAATTGCCGGGATCAGTAAAATAAAGGTATTAACCCCTGCACTGCCAGGGTGTGTTGTCACTATGTCTACACAGAGTGTACACATTCTGTGTATACATGATGGCAGCACACTAACTGCATTTTAACCCTTCTGACACCGGCTTTTATTAGTCGCATCTGCAGGCTCTATGCCGACATGTAGCGCAGAGCCTGCAGAGGGGGTTAAAATGATTATTAACACACAGTACTTTATTATTTAGTTTTCTAACTGAGGCTTTTAAACAATAATGTTTGAGCACTGCTGTGACAGCGCTGGAACATTATTTATTACTGTACTGGCAAAGCGGTAAATTCAAACTCACCGGCTTTGACAGCCGGCGGGTTTAAATTCACCGCAAATGCTGACCGTGGTTTTTCAGGACCACGGACAGCATCACACGCACCACACTCGCATCACTGTCATGCATCATACACGCTACGTGTTTGATGCACGACAGTGTGCCTCCAGCCAAATAGTTGCAAATGCTTTGCGGCTAATCAACCGTTTTTATCTGATTGGGATAACCAGCTTATTTTTTATTACCATTAAAAATAAAATTGTTACCACCTTGAATAGTCACATGAATTTCATTCTTGGAGGGTTGCCCATTAGATCAGACAGTGTTGGGGTATGTTCACACACTTAAGGTTTTGCTGCAGCAAAAACACAGAAGAACCCTAGGGATTTCTCAAGGTTTCTCCTGACTCCAGATTTGTTGACAGTAAGAAACTTGCATTTTTGTACCATGGCAAAAACACACAAAAAGAATTGACATGCTCATTCTTTCAAAAACGCAGCAAAACCTAGGGCGTTTCCACTTTCTACAGAGAACAAAAACCAATGTGTGTGGACAGCTAATCCCTGAAATCACACAGGTTTTGCAGGAAACCAAAAATACAGATTTAGATTAGCGTAGAACCAAGGCAAAACCTGACCACAAAAACGTAGTGTGTGAACATAACCTTAGGCCGCTAATGACTGTACAGAGAATTCAAATGCACAAATCTATTTCTGCCTAAATTCTTTCTATATTCTGATTTGTCTTATTATTACTACATCATATTGTACTTTACCTGTCTCCACTGTATAGTTCTTGAAGTCTAAAGCAAGCAGTGAAGTTCCAGAGTTCCAGAAATATCTCCAGAATGCAGCTCGGTGTTGTGCTGAGGACTATGAGGTTCTTTCTACAGATGCAGGCCTCTATATTAAGGTTAGCGTCTGATACTGAATTGTTGGGCGATTTCTCATGCCTTTCTACGACCCTGTGTATGTGTCTTCAAACAATGTTGTAGGCATGAAGCCTTATGTTACTCTTGCATCTTTGCCGTTTTGCAGTTTGCATCAAAATGAGGATTACTTATTTCCTACAGGGTTAACATATTTTGTGACACCTATAAAACTACCTTCACACACAGCAATATTGCTAGGCAATTTCACTTGCAATTAGCTGGCTGCAGTGAAATCAACAATGTCTCCATGATTTCACTGCAACCAGCAAATTGCCAGTGAAATTGCCTAGCAAAATTGCTGTGTGTGAAGGTAGTTTTATGGCTTGTGAGCAATGATTCTCTGATGAGACAACATTCATATGACGCCATTTAACATTATCAGTGTTTTATGCTTTTGAGGAAGGGAACTGGATAGGGCCCACACAAGTACATACAAATGTCATTCAGTTGTTTTTGGTTGAACCTCTTAAGGCCACGTTATGCACACAGATATCTGTGACCAACTTCTGAACAGATCTCTGGTTGCAGTGAAATCATGGACACATTGCTCCATTTGTACACGGCAACAAAATAGAACAATGTGTCCATGATTTCACTGCAACCAGAGATCTGTGACCAATTTATCTGTGTGTGTAACGTGGCCCTTAGTGTGACTGCTCTATGCAGTAGAAAGACTATACAGTTGATGCAATAGGATTGACGCAAGAGATACATTATATGTATGAGAATTGGAATGCACGTCTTAGGGCCCTTTCACATCAGCGTTTTTTGAAATTCGCGGCAGATGCGGTGAAAAAACCGCATCTGCCGCGAATACCGCATACCGGCTGCACTTGCGGCGCGGTTGCGGTAAACGCCATGCAAAGTATAGGCGTACTTGCGGCAGGTGCGGCAAGTGCGGTTTTGCACTTGCGGCAGGTGCGGCCGCGAAAAAAACCGCGGTCAGCCTGTCCAGACTTTTGTGAAATATTGACTTTCTAGAGATCACTGAATCCAAGCTGTAACAAGTCAATTTGTGAAACTTCTTCTCTCCGATAAATTTATTGATAACCTGTGTGTGGTTTAATTAAACATTGGAAGCATTTAAGAACCACAGGAACTCTGGTAGTAGCAAAAAAAGAAAAAGGAAAATTACTAGGCTCAACAAAGCAGCATGACATCCTACAGAGCCCAGAACATAGCCATTGCCATGGACATTAATCAGTTAAGGTACCTTTACACGCCGCTACAGGATGGTGGAAACAACCGGGTGCTTCACGTGCACGAGCACGCACAAACGGTTGAAAACGGTACCCGCACCACCTTTACACGCCGCAACAAAGTGCGCTACAGTAGGTTACATCTATCTCTAGATACACCGCCGGGTGCCACAAGTTACCTTCTGTAGCTCACCTTACCTCATTTACACACCGCTATAACAAGGTAATATGGTCGGAACAAAGGCAGCAGGGACAACACATAGGCGTGCCACAATTGTGGATTACGAGAATTCCGTACGCTGATAGGACAAAGCAATAACATCATGATTGGGCAGCCAGCACAGGAGGCTGACTAATACATGACGCTCGAGCAGTTGTGTAGTGTGACTGGTCAGCTCCTTAAATATGCCGCCATATGCAGCGTCTACCAATCGTAGCGCAGGAGCTTCCACCAATGATCGCTGATGGGGTGCGGTATCCCGGAGCCTGTGTCACGCCCCTGGTAGATAGCAAGGTGTCAAAACAACCCTCCTGTTCCTTATGTACACGCCGATACAGGCCGTAACCATCGCCTTGAAGTCAATTTGTTTTTGAGCTCTGCTCTGAAACAGGTGCCTCAAGTGACGGGTGGCAACAACCGTCTTTACACGCCGCGACCGCGGCTTGATTTGGCGGTGCAAGATACATTTGTCTCATCTACCCGGTTGTTTCCACCATCCTGTAGCGGCGTGTAAAGGTACCTTTAAGGATATAGAGGAGATCCAGCTAATTATGGAGTAAAAAATTCCAGACTTTATTGAAGTATGATACTATAGTTATATTAGAAAAAAAGCAACATTCAGCATGTAGCATCTACGCATTTTGTTGAACCACAAACTTACCGTATTTTCCGGCGTATAAGACGACTGGGCGTATAAGACGACCCCCAACTTTTCCACTTAAAATATGGAGTTTGGGATATACTCGCCGTGTAAGACTACCCCCTCTTCTACGGCATGATTCCCACTATGACCCCCACACAATATAATGGACCCACATATAGAATAATGACCCCTACATCTCTTCACACTGTATTATGGCCACCACACAGACCTAAAATAGCCCTGCATAAAGTATAGAGGCTCCCTCATACCCCTTCAAGTATTATCATGCTCCCACAGAGCCCTCTAAGTATTATAATGGCTTCCATATAGTATAATTGTCTCCATAAATTATAATGCATCATCAAAGTCCTCAATATATTATAATGCACCCCGTAGTCCTCCATATAGTGTAATGCACGCCATAGTCCCCTAGATAATATAATGCACCCCATAGTGCTCCATATAGTGTAATGCACCCCCGTAGTCCTCCATATAGTGCAATGCACGCCATAGTCCCCTAGATAATATAATGCACCCCATTGTGCTCCATATAGTGTAATGCACCCCCGTAGTCCTCCATATAGTGCAATGCACGCCATAGTCCCCTAGATAATATAATGCACCCCATTGTGCTCCATATAGTGTAATGCACCCCCGTAGTCCTCCATATATTCTAGTATTACAGTGGTGGTGGGGGAGTACAGCCTCCATCAACCCCCAATATTCCTCTGCAGTCACACACACAGTCAGACACACACAGTCAGACACACACAGTCAGACACACACAGTCTGACACACACACAGTTAGACACAGACACACACACAGTAAGACACACACACAGCCAGACACAGACACACACAGTCACACACACACAGTCAGACACACACACACAGTCAGACACACACAGTCACACACACACACAGTAAGACACACTGTGCCACTGCTGTGCCACCGGACCCTACCGGAGCTTACCACCGCCACCGCCGCTGTACGTAGCCGGGCACCGTAGCTGTACGATAATAAGCCATCAGCCAATCAGGCAGCTGCTGGCGTCTGATTGGCCCTGGCATTACTGTACATACACACTGAGCGGCGCAGTTACCTCCGTTCAGGAGATGTACGGTAATGCCTCAGCCAATCAGACACCAGCAGCCTCCTGATCGTACATCTATGGCGCCCGGCGGCTATGTACACAGCGGTGGTGGCAGCGGGAAGCTCCGGAAGACATGGACGGCAGAGGCAGGTGAGTATCATTTTTTTTTCTTGCCTGCCACTTGCCACCGCTCATTTTGGGGGGGGGGCCTTATATTATGCACGGCGGACCGATGCCGGCATTTTTTTCCTCAGTAACCCGCCTGACCCGGCGTATAAGGCGACCCCCGACTTGGGAGGAGAATTTTAGGGGTTAAAAACTCGTCTTATACGCCGGCAAATACGGTACATGTACTTACAAGCTGCTCTAGCCAAATTAGACCAAAGTGGAATTTTTTGGGCTAAATGCAGAACACGAACACTGCTCTTCGTCCTGAAAACACTATTCCTCAGTCAAACATGGCTATGGGGATGCATTTCTTCTGCAGGGACAGAGAATCTGGTCAAAGTGTATGGGGATAAATGCAGGACAATGCTTGAGGGAAACCTGTCAGATGCTGCAAATGAATTGGGACTGGGGCATAGGTTCATCTTTCAGCAGGACAACGACCCTCAGCATACTGACAGAGCTAAAATGGTGTGTTTAGATCAAATCATATTCATGTGTGTGAATGGCCTAATCACAGTCTAGACCGAAATCCTGTTCAGAATCTGTGGCAAGACTTGGAAATTGCTGTTCACAGACGATCTCCATCTAATTTAACCGAGCTAGAGCCATTTTTCAAAGATTGGGGAAAAATATCAGCCTCTAGATTCACAAAGCTGGAAGAGACATAACCCAAGAGACTTCTAGGCAAATATTGTCTTACAAATTATTGACTCGGGGCTGAATACAAAAATGCAGGTCAACATTTTCGGAATTACATTTTTAAAACATTTGGAAAACCATATATTACTGCCTTTACACTTCACAAATACTTCCTACTTTGTGTTAGTCTATAGCATACAATCCCAATAAGACCTGTTTCACACATCCGTGCCTCGGGCATGTATGCGGCCCGTGCCGACACATGCCGGAGGCACGGACATTAGGGGACACCTGATCCCCCTATGGCCCCCTTCACACTTCCACTATTCTGCACGTACCATTTCGCCGTGTGGATCAGATGAGTGTCCGTGTGCTCCACATAGCAACATGTCCATTTTTTTGCGGAAGCACGGACTGCTTTTGCTCCAAAAAGTCCTGCACACGTATGTTCACAGTGTAACATTCAACAAAAGTGTCAAAATAAAGAATTTCATACTCGACTCCCTCCAGCTGACTGTTCCTCTCCCGGTGCCGCTCATTAGGCCCATGAATATTCACTTCACTGAGCCTGACAGCGGACCGAAAGCGTGAGGAGCATTGGCGCTGGAGGTTGGTGAGTATGCGGTGACAGGCTGTCCGTGTGCAATCCACGGACAGCACACGTGTCACACGATCCGTGACACATCTTACAAGCTCCGCCCACAAACGGCCTTGTCTCACATGTCCGTGGGTTCATGGATGTGTGAAGTAGGCCTAAAATATATTTAAGTGTGTGGGTCTAATGTGGAAAAGTTCACAGCCTATGCATGTATGTATGTGTATGCGATTTATTTATCTTATTTTTTTTTGCTTCTAGGGGTTGGTGAAGGCGTGCCAAGCTTATGTGAAGAAATACCCTTCACTTTACTCTGTCCATGATATCACCAGCATTTTGGGGGGAAAGTTTATCCCTGACTTGACCTTTAAGCTGGAGAAATGCCTTCTTCAAATGGTAAAACATATGAATTGTTTCTATCTCTTCTGTTCACTGATGTATAAAATATATGCTTACAGTTAGGGCCAGAAATATTTGGACAGTGACACAAGTTTTGTTATTTTAGCTGTTTACAAAAACATGTTCAGAAATACAATTATATATATATATAATATGGGCTGAAAGTGCACACTCCCAGCTGCAATATGAGAGTTTCCACATCCAAATCGGAGAAAGGGTTTAGGAATTATAGCCTGTAATGCATAGCCTCCTCTTTTTCAAGGGACCAAAAGTAATTGGACAATGGACTCTAAGGGCTGCAATTAACTCTGAAGGCGTCTCCCTCGTTAACCTGTAATCAATGAAAGTAGTTAAAAGGTCAGGGGTGGATTCCAGGTGTGTGGTTTTGCATTTGGAAGCTGTTGTGTGACCAGACAACATGCGGTCAAAGGAACTCTCAATTGAGGTGAAGCAGAACATCCTGAGGCTGAAAAAAAAGAAAAAATCCATCAGAGAGATAGCAGACATGCTTGGAGTAGCAAAATCAACAGTTGGGTACATTCTGAGAATAAAGGAATTGACTGGTGAGCTTGGGAACTCTAAAAGGCCTGGGCGTCCACGGATGACAACAGTGGTGGATGATCGCGCATACTTTATTTGGTGAAGAAGAACCCGTTCACAACATCAACTGAAATCCAGAACACTCTCAGTGAAGTAGGTGTATCTGTCTCTAAGTCAACAGTAAAGAGAAGACTCCAAGACAGTAAATACAAAGGGTTCACATCTAGATGCAAACCATTCATCAATTCCAAAAATAGACAGGCCAGAGTTAAATTTGCTGAAAAACACCTCAAGAAGCCAGCTAGTTCTGGAAAGTATTCTATGGACAGATGAGACAAAGATCAACCTGTACCAGAATGATGGGAAGAAAAAAGTTTGGAGAAGAAAGGGAACGGCACATGATCCAAGGCACACCACATCCTCTGTAAAACATGGTGGAGGCAACGTGATGGCATGGGCATGCATGGCTTTCAATGGCACTGGGTCACTTGTGTTTATTGATGACATAACAGCAGACAAGAGTAGCCGGATGAATTCTGAAGTGTACCGGGATATACTTTCAGCCCAGATTCAGCCAAATGCTGCAAAGTTGATTGGACGGCGCTTCATAGTACAGATGGACAATGACCCCAAGCATACAGCCAAAGCTACCCAGGAGTTCATGAGTGCAAAAAAGTGGAACATTCTGCAATGGCCAAGTCAATCACCAGATCTTAACCCAATTGAGCATGCATTTCACTTGCTCAAATCCAGACTTAAGACGGAAAGACCCACAAACAAGCAAGACCTGAAGGCTGCGGCTGTAAAGGCCTGGCAAAGCATTAAGAAGGAGGAAACCCAGCATTTGGTGATGTCCATGGTTCCAGACTTAAGGCAGTGATTGCCTCCAAAGGATTCGCAACAAAATATTGAAAATAAAAATATTTTGTTTGGGTTATGTTTATTTGTCCAATTACTTTTGACCTCCTAAAATGTGCAGTGTTTGTAAAGAAATGTGTACAATTCCTACATTTTCTATCAGATATTTTTGTTCAACCCTTCAAATTAAACGTTACAATCTGCACTTGAATTCTGTTGTAGAGGTTTCATTTCAAATCCAATGTGGTGGCATGCAGAGCCCAACTCGCGAAAATTGTGTCACTGTCCAAATATTTCTGGCCCTAACTGTATACTATGTATTGTAATAAATTGTTATAGTCATGTATATATGTTCTATATAGTATGAGATTACAAATTGTAACATACAGCTTGTTTTGCTGTACCAGGTTTTGTGTATCTCTAAAAGTAACGTCTCACGCCGCCATATGGCTTCCATATCGCTGGCAATTTGACTGAGCGCGCACGTTTCGGGCACTTTTTTTTTGATCGCTGTGGAACTGTCACACATAGCGATCGCGCGTGTGATCTTCGGCGATCCTGCTTTCCCGAAATCGCCTGCAGAAGACCGGAAGCGATCTTTCCTTCACACATCACTGCTTCACACGCCACAATCGTAGCAGCGATGTGGCCATACTGTTTCGATAGGGGCGTGCTAGAGTGTGTTTCACCGGGCCCCTACCACTGCAATTGGTGGACGGAACTGCGTTCCCATTGGTCAACCTTGCGTGAACGCAGGGGTCATCAATTAAAGTGCCTCGGACACGGCCAGCCAATCGGAATGCAGTATCACCCACCAGTCGCCGCAGATGCGGCGCGAAAAGAACAACATCCAAGCACGCCTACAGGATTTATTTCAGGATCGCTGTGTACGTTGCTATCACTTTGTCACACGGCACGATCCGCTGAAATCGTCTGATGGATATCGCCTGATTTCACTGCAGTGCAGGGCAATCAGGCGACGCTCCACCAGTGATTTCTCGCCGTAGAATCGCCCAGTCACACGCACATGCAATGTGGTTTCCACATCACCGAATTCGGGAATTGCCAGTGATCTCGCCGGCGATATGGCTTCAGACATTATTCACAACACTTTGATACAAACATGGTCAAAATTGTTGGTACCCCTCATTTAATGAAGGAAAAACTCACAATGGTCACAGAAATAACTTGAATCAGACAAAAGCAATAATAAATAAAAAATCTATGAAAATGAACAAATGAAAGTCAGGCATTGCTTTTCAATCCTGCTTCCGCAGAATTAAAAAAAATGAAACTCATGAAATAGGTCTGGACAGAAATGATGGTAACCTTAACTTAATATTTTGTTGCACAACCTTTTGAGGCAATCACTGCAATCAAACGATTCCTGTAATTGTCAATGAGACTTCTGCACCTCTCGACAGGTATTTTGGCCCACTCCTCAAAGAAAACTGCTTCAGTTGTCTGGTGTTTGAAGGTTGTCTTTTCCAGACGGCATGGTTCAGCTCTTTCCAAAGATACTTAATAGGATTTAGGTAAGGGCTCATAGAAGTCCACTTCGGAATAGTCCAATTTTTCCTCCTTACCCATTCTTGGGTGTTTTTAGCTGTGTGTGTTGGGTCATTATCTTGTTGCAAAACCTATGACCTGTGACTGAGACCAAGCTTTCCAACACTGGGCAGCACATTTCACTCTAGAATCTCTTGATAGTCTTGAGATTTCATTGTACCATGCACAGATTCAAGACACCCTGTGCCAGATGTAGCAAAGCAGCGCCAGAGCATAACAGAGCCTCCTCCAAGTTTCACAGTAGGGACAGTGTTCTTTTCTTGATATGCTTCATTTTGCTGTGTGTGAACGTAGAGCTGATGTGCTTTGCTAAAAAATTTCAATTTCTTTTCTCTCATCTGTCCATAGGACATTCTCGTCAGAAGCTTTGTGGCTTGTCAACATGTAGTTTGGCAAATTCCAGTTCTTTTATATTTATTTATTTTTTGAACAATGGTGTTCTGTTTGGTTGTCTCCCTCGAAGTCCACTTTGGCTGCAAATCTGACACTGATGTTCCTTGAGCTTGAAGTTCACCTTTGATCTCTTTAGATGTTTTCCTGGGCTCTTTTGTTACCACTCGTATTATCTGTCTCTTTGATTTGCCATCAATTTTCAAACTCAACTGTAGTCACAGGAGCATCAAGCTGCTTGAAGATGATGGTCTTATAACCTTTACCTTTAACATGCTTGTCTATAATTTTCTTTCTAATCTCCTGAGACAACTCTTTCCTTTGCTTCCTTTGGTCCATGTTGAGTGCGGTACACACCATGTCACCAAACAGCACAGTGAGTACTGTAGCCCTATATAAGGCCCACTGACTGATTACAAGATTGTAGACACCTGTGATGCTAATTAGTGGACACACCTTGATTTAACATGACTTGGATCAAGACCGGAGGAGGGGTGAGCTTCCCATTCCCTGTTCCCTTTTCAACATGATTTAACATGTCCCTTTTGTCACGTTATTTTCAGTGGTACTATCATTTCTGTCCAGGCTTATTTCATGAGTTTAATTTTTTTTAATTCTGTGGAAGCAAGGTTGAAAAAACAATGTCTGACTTTCATTTGTTCATTTTCATAGATTTTTTATTTATTATTGCTTTTGTCAGGTTCAAGTTATTTCTGTGACCATTGTGGGTTTTTCTTTCATAAAAGGAGGGGTACCAACAATTTTGACCACGTGTGCATAACATTTAATCCCTTTCTGCAAATTGGCATACATGTATATCCTAAAATAGTGTTCCCCAAATACAGTCTTCAAGAGCTAACAACTGATAATGTTTTCAAGATTTCCTTAGTATTGCCCAGGTGGTAATTCCATCACGTGTGAAAACATGATTAGTTTGTGGCTTTTGAGGACTGAAGTTGGGGAATTCTGTAAAGCTCCCGTCACACACAATGACGCAACAGCGATCCCGATAACGATCCTGTAAGGATCGTTGGTGCGTCAGTACCTGGTTCGCTGGGGAGCTGTCAAACAGGCAGATCTCAGCGACCAGGGAGCCACCTCCATATCGCTGGAAGCGGGAGGACACTGGTAACTATGGAAAGGGGGGGAGGGTAAGACAGCTCACCAGCTGATAGTATAGTCCTGCCCCGCTTGGATACTCACTTGCACAGACGCCGTCCTGGGGCCAGTAAACGATATAAGAGGAAAAAGATTCCAGTGAGAGGATCTCCAGTTGCAGAATTTATTGTGCATATATAAAAGCTTCAATCCATACAGTGAGGTACATGGTGCTTAAGCCAACATGTTTCGACATATATAGTCTTAGTCATGGCGGTAGCTGGCAAATGGGGAGGATGATCATTATATACACACCCCCTCATTAACCTAACACTGACTTGATAGCATAATCAGTGACATACAAAACATAAAATTGAAAATATCAGTAAATATCAAATTACATAAATAAATAATATATCAATACAATTTCAAGAGTCAATACTGTAAAATTACATCCTGTCTAATATTTAACCATGGGGTACTCTTGTTCCTAGGCTATAAATCCAATAGGATTCTTTCTGTAACAGGCGGTGCCTAATGTCCCCGCCCCTATGGGGAGTGGTTACTTTCTCAATACCTTGGAATTTCAGTGTTTGGGTATTGGCCCCATGTTTTATTTGAAAATGTCTAGAAACCGCCGAGATATTTAATGTTGAGCGGTTAGTGCTGTCAGATATGTGCCTGCAAATTCTTCTTTTCAGTTCGCCCGTAGTGCAACCCACGTACTGGATGTTACATACTGTGCATCCCACTAAATAATATCACATTAGTTGTGCAGCAGTTGATATAGGTTTTAATTCTATTAAATCCCGCGACAATATCGCTGATTGGTCTTGGCGGCAGCGGTGATGGTGTACAGCGATGCCAGTGTACAGTGGTGTCGGTGTGCAGCTCTTTCGGAGTTCAGCGCTATCGGTGTGCAGAGGTGTTGGTGTACAGCAGTGTTGGTGTACAGCAGTGTCAGGTACAGCAGTGTTAGTGTTCAGTGGTGTACAGATGTCCGTGTTCAGTGTTCGGTGTGCAGCGGTGTCGGTGTACAGTGGTGTCGGTGTGCAGCGATGTCTGTGTGCACTCTTTCGGAGTTCAGCGCTGTTAGTGTGCAGAGGTGTCGGTGTACAGCAGTGTCGGTGTACAGCAGTGTCAATGTTCAGTGATGTTGGTGTAAAGCAATGTCGATGTTCAGTGGTGTCAGTGTGCAGCGGTGTCGGTGTATTGCGATGTTGAGCAGGGGTGAGTGGGTGCTGAGCGGGGGTGAGTGAGTGCTGAAAGGGGCCAATCAGCGACGCTGATTTCCGTTACAGAATGAAAGACACGATAAGGCAATTATATAGTAGATTATTTCTCTCAGCAAGTATCCTTTTAAGATAAACCTTGACAAAACACCATTTGTAGGCCAAAACGTTGGTCTATTTTTCATGTATATGAATTGGACATCTATTAACGTGGACTTTTGTTCTAATACATCACCATTCTTCTTTGTGTACCAAAGTTTCTATACTTTTCAGGTTAAAATTGGCCACCACAACTCATGGGCCACTGCTGCGAGATTGCCCCTAGGCCAAAATTTGCCAGCCAGCCCCTGGTTAAGATAATATGACAGGAATGATTTGTCAATATTTTTATGATTTGTATTTATGTAATTGTTTTGTATTTGACTGTGGTATTTTTCTTCATTGTATTGTATTGATTACCCTGTGTGTATGTCAGTTTCTGCAGTCTATGTTGAATCACTTGTTTAAAGCAGATATTTCACAATACAAACTGCATACATTAGTAAACAAATGTCTTAGAGCTTATCAACTCTGATGTTGTGTTTGCTTTGAAAACCATATCAGAATGTCTGTATAATTCCTTTATGAAGGTTTATAGTCTGCCTATCTGCCTACTGACAATCCTCACCATCCCTCCTCCCTGCTGGGATCTCACACCCCTCAGTTCAAGCTCAGCGGTGAGTCATATTGTGTGGCGAGGATTTAATACACTTGGACTCATGAGTCCACAAATAGTTATCAGAATGTATATTTATTTAATATTTTATACCAGGCTGGGTTCCCATTACCATACTTAAAATGACAAATGAACCTTTTCTATACTGTTCATATTTATGTTTCACTTTTTCCTTATTTTTACATTTGTATTACACTTCATACAAGACACCAACTCTTTATTGACTTTATGGCTTCATCATAGGTATTCAGATCAACACAAGATTGTGAAACACACAAAACACTTTTATTGGATGTAAAATAGACCAAATTTTATTACAAATCAGATTATTATTTTATTCAGTGTCTGAAATTTAGAATCAGCCAATTACTATGAAAAAGACACGAAAATGGCAAAACCTCCGACTCATGAAGAATCATCCTTCAGCACTCAGGAGAGGAAAAAACCCCTGTGGAGGAAACCTCTAGGGAACCATGGCTGGAGGACTGCCCTTCCCTTGGGCTTAGAAGGTTAATGCCAACACAATTGTATCATATTTACAGTGAGACATAATATACATCCACTATAGATATGACAGCAGTGACATCACATAGTCACACAAGTTATATCAGCAGAAAACAGACAGTAATGAAGGTCAAAGCAGGTGCCCTGAGCGAGCACCATATGGAGTAATGCGACCTCTGCAGGCCGTACATATAAAGGTGAAGACGGCTAGTACTGGACGTGAGGGAGATCTGGCTGCAACATCTGTCACCCCATTGATTGCTAGGGTTAGTTGGGCTGATCTGGCTGCTGGGCGGTATGGCTGATCTGGCTGGCTAGGCGGTATGGCTGATCTGGCTGGCTAGGCGGTATGGCTGATCTGGCTGGCTAGGCGGATGTTCCCCCTTCCTCCCTTACATATGTTGGAGTGATGAAGCTCCAGGTCTCCCAGACACATCAAGTATGGCGCCTCTTCATACGACCGTCCATCTGCTCTGTTGTTTCAGAATCTTCTGACATAGCTGTATGAACTTATGACATCAGCACAGTTGCCGTAGTTACCACAGCTGTTATTTCATTGGCTAGTAAGACCCTCTCAGTGTTCCATAGTTTAATAGTTTTAATGACTGACATTGTGCCTTTATACTGAAGAATAGAAATTAAACTTGTTGCTAGGCAAAACTATTATCATTTTATGATTTTAAAGATTCCCTATTCAAAGTCTATCTAGTGAGCGCATCTACAGATTTAAGGTGTAACATACAAAGTAGCACCTGCTGAGCTTATTAGTTGCATAATATAATTGGATGTGTGCAGGGGTTGGCTGGCAAGTTTTAGCCTGAGGGTCAAGCACATAGCAGTGGCCCATGAGTATCTGCCCATCTTTAATGCTGCCATTATGAAGGATGTAACAGTTGTCACCTCTCAGCACGTGGGTGCAAGCGGTACATCGCGTGTGCCGCATCTATAGAAACCTTTCAGGGGCATCCAAGAGGAGTTTTTACTGGTCATTGAACTGAGGAAAAGGCTAGGAGATAGAATGGAACCTAGTGTTGGAGCTTTTTTGGCACTATACCTGACCTTAGAATCAGACAGGATTTGGGCAAGTTTTTCATTACGGTTCAGGACAGGTAAATATTTTTTGATGATGTTAACAACGTTAGTGTAATGTGGGCTGTACATGGTGACAAAAAGGATAAAATTTGGTAGCATGAGGGAATTCCTTAAATTAACATTCTTGTTTTCATAAATCAGGTTATCCCTATCCATGCTATCCACAATTCTGACTGCTCTGTTTAAAATACCTCTGGAAAAACCACGATGTTCTAACCTATGTAAAACCACCTCTGATTCAGTCCTATATGTCTGCTGGTTGCTGCAATTCCTCTTGGTGTGGATCAGCTCCCCAACAGGGATATTTTTTTATCACATGTTGGGGATGACAGGATTTGGCATTTAGGACTGAATTAGTTGTGGTGGGCTTTCTAAAGGGGGTCACAATGACAGATTCAGTCAGGTAATTCCCCATCAGGTAAATATCTAAAAAATTGATGCTGGTACTATTAGGAAAATATGTGAATTTTAAGTTGAAATCATTGATATTAATATATTCCACAAAGTCAGCGAGTGCTTCTGGGGGACCCTTACACACTATTAGGATATCATCCAAATACCTTGCATACCAGGCCAGGTATGGGTTAAAAGGGTTTCTGTCATTAAAAATATACAGGTCTTACCATATCCCCATTACCAAGTTAGCAAGAGTTTGTGAAAATTTGGCCCCCATACTGACACCATGGTTCTGCAGATAAAATACTCGATCAAATGAGAAATAATTATGTTTCAACAAAAAATCTACTGCCATAACTATGAAGTCCTTTACAGGTTGTGAATAGCAGCTATACCTCTCCAAACTGGTTGTCAAACATTGTAAGGCCACATTATGGGGTATACATGGATAAAGACTGGTTACATCACATGACAACCAAATATATTCAGATTTCCACTTAAAATTGGAAAAAGTGGCTTCAACTGTTTTAGAATCCTTAATAAGGCCGGGAAGGCTACGGACCAAGGGCTGGAGTTGCTCGCTCTGCCTAGATACCCGGTGTTTATCATAGTTACCAGCGTCCTCCCTGCTTACAGGCTGAGCTAAGCAGGGAGGATGCTGGTAACTATGATAAACAATGGGTATCTAGGCAGAGTGCGCTCCCTAGATACCCGGTGTTTACCATGGTTACCAGCCTGTGAGGTCGCTGATCGTTGGTCTCTCGCTGTCACACGCAGCGATGCGTGCTGACCAGCGGGAGTGCAATGCCCAAAAAATGACCCATAGCACTTTGTAACAATCAGCGATCTCACAGCAGGGGCTTGATCGCTGCTAAGTGTCACACTTAGCGAGATCGTTATCGTTAAAAGAGGGAGTGGGGAACCGCCGATTCCCCACTCTCTCTCCTCTCTGTGACCATCCTTCATTGATGTGTGCAGGACTGCGTGAAAAAAGGAATTCACACAACACGGGGAGTGCCATCTTCTTTTCTTCTGCATCAAAGTTAAGAAGTTAATTTCTTAAGTGGCGAGCAACAATGTGCCCCAGATACCCTCAGATGGATAGAGCAGGTACAATTCCATTGAATAAGCCCCCTCTGTGTCCCGTGGTGCCCGGTTTTTAACCCTTGGATGCCGGACATTATGTATCAGTTTATCCTGATCCACAGTGTTCTGCCAAAGACTGTCCAGGAGAATTGTTGTATTTACCTGTGATTTCAACCTTTTTCCTTCATTTTTCATTCATTAAGATCTGATGTCTCATTTTAAGATCCCTCAATTTTTTTGAGCAGGTTTTATATTTTTTTTCCACACCTTCCGAAAACTTTTGTTCAGTGACTTTTTTTTGTTCATTACATTTACATATAATATACAGTATTGTGCAAAATGTTTTGTCCGGTATAGAATAAATACTGCAGCTTAAGAATGCTTTCATGAATATAAGTGTTAATATTTTATGTTTATCAGTTAACAGAATGTAAAGTGAATGAACAAAGCACAACTCTAAGTCAAATCAATATTTTGTGTGACAACTCTTTTAATTTAAAACAGCATCAAATCATCAAGTAGTGCAGGCACACTTACACACAGTCTTTGTAGAGACTCGGCAGGGAGGTTGTTCCAGAGAACTAATGATTGATCTGTGGATGTAGACTGCAGTGAAGAATTGTGGATAAAAACAACAACTTCAACATGGAAACAAGGTGAAGCGACTCAACTATGAAGGAAAACATAGAAACTCAGGTGTTGAAAAATGGCAGGTGCTTGGGACTGGTTAGTCAAAATGTACATAATTACTGTATTTTTCACTTTAGAAGACGCACCTGATTGGAAGACACATCCCCCAAATTTGGTGAAGGAGAATTTTTTTTTTTATGTTAAATGGGGTCTATCTTTTAATGCCAGTGTCCGTCTCACCATCAGTATATATGCCCCTCAACCTTGTATATATATCCCCCATCCTGGTATATATATCCCATATATATATCCCCCCTTCCTGGTACATGGGCCCCTTTATGCTGGATATTGCTCACAGTGACGGTACATAGCCCCCAGTGATGGTACATAGCCCCCCACACACACTTTGGATACGGCCCTTCTCCCCTGCACTCACCCTCTCCATTCTGGATATGCCCCCCATCACTCTATATGTCCCCATGCAGGCGCACACAGTAAAAGAATAAACAGCTGATAACTTACCATCCGCTGCTCACAGCTTGTCCCTTTTTCCCTGTCTCTGTGCTGCTCGGTACCCAATCGTGTGACCCCAGTCACATGATCGGAAGATGCTGGGCACAGAGACAGGGAGAAAGTGGTGAGCTGTGAGCACCAAGCAACGGAGGGTAAGTTGTCAGCTGTTTATTATTTTACTGTGTGTGCCAGCATGGGGACATATAGAGTGATGGGGGCATATCCAGAAGGGGGAAGTGAGTACAGGCTCATATAATATGTGCCGCTCCCCCTGTCCATCTCCTAGCGCAACTTCAGCACTGAGAGGGGGACAGTGGTGAATGCAGTGAATATTATATGAGTATAATGAGTGGGGCACGTGACCTCCTGCTGTCTCAGCAGCCCGCAGCCAGCCTCGGACACCGCTCTAGAACCACCACCCCCTACAGTACAGTAAATTCAGAATATTTGACGCACCCCCCACTTTCCCCCAAAATTTGGGTGAACAAAAGTGTGTTTTATAATCAAAAAAATACGGTACTTAGGTTGAAATAAAGACACCGATCCATCAAGTTCAACCTTTCTCCAAAAACTGTTATAGTATTTAACATTAATACCTCTTGTGGTAGGGCAGTCCATTGTATGACTCCTCAAACACATTATTTAAACTATTTAATTGCTTGAATCACCTTTCCTCCACATGTAGTGTGTTCCCCCTGCCAGTCCTTTGTATTGAACACACACGTGTTTTATTATTATATATGTAGCACCATTAATTGCATGGTGCTGTAAATGAGAAGGAGTTACATACAAGCCACAGAGGTAGGTTACAGTAAACAAATTAACAATGACAGACTCGTACAAAGGGAAGAGAAGCCTGCCCTTGTGGGCTTACATTCTACAATAGGGAAGATATGGCAGTTCGGGAGGGGTTCAGCAGCTATGGTGGTGTTCAGGTGGCAGGGTGGGCTTTGCAGGCTGTAAGCTTTCTTGAAGCAATGAGTTTTCAATTTCCATCTGAAGAATCTGAACATGATGGATAATCAGACTTCTTGGGGCACAGAATTTCAGAAGATGGCGGACATTCAGGAGAAGTCTTGGAGGCGATTGGGCAAGGAACGAATACGTTCTATTGACAAACCACTGTGTCGCTAACAGGAGCTGTCTGTAACTGTTGTGTGCTGGCATAGAACAGCACTGGACACAATAGGCAGGGAGATAACTACCTGCCTGTTAGTGCTTGGGCACTTTTTTTTTTTTTTTTTTTTAGTCCTAGATATACCCTTTAAATATTGGTACTACTTCTGCTTTCTGGCTCTGACCCTGTTACAGGAGAGTCTAAGAAGATGTGATACATTAGTCTGTCAATTACTGAGCTTAAGTCCGTCCACATCTGTGGATGGATGCCATCAAGCCCAGTCGTGGGACGTCATAGAAGTCGGTGGCTTCCCGACCTATGATGTCCCACGACGGCGGGATCACGTTCCTGCGGCTCCGGTGACCAGGTTCACTGAAATGTCACTGAAGCTGCTGGAACTTGAAGACCTCTAGTTCACCCCGTGGGGTGGCTTAGCCCCCCCTGTGGCTTCGATCACTCTGATTGACTGTTTCAGTTTCAACAGGCAATCAGAGTGATTGTAATATTTCACCAATGTAAATTGGTGAAATATTACGCTCCAGCCATGGCCGGTGCTGCAATAGCACCGGCCATTGGCTGGAGCAAGGTGACCGGTGTGTCATCCCCTCCAGATCTGATTGGAGCTAGCATTCATGTGACACTATCCCTCCAATTAGATATGGAGGGGTGGTGTGACCTCTGGTTACCCTCCCCTCCTCAGCCTCATGCCGTCCATGGAGACTGAAGAGGGAGGTCACTGCTGCGCTGCACCGACTGCTGCTGCGATCATTTGGTAATTTGCCCTGTGCTCCGCTCCCCTCCGGTGTCCTCTGCTCCCATCCAGTGCCCTTCCCCCTGCACGCACAGTCCTGCTGGTGTGAGGCTCCCTGCTGCTGCCAGTGCTGCCCCAGCCCAGTGATCGCCCCCCACTCCTCTCCAGCCCAGTGATCACCCCCACTCACCCCAGCCCAGTGATCACCCCTATCCCAGTGATCGCCCCCCCACTCACCCCCAGCCCAGTGATCGCTGACCACTCTAACCCCGCCTGTGATCGCCCCCGCCGTCCCTTGATGCCCCCGTCGTCCCGGGATCGCCCCCGCCGCCTCGTGATCACGCACGCTGCCTCGTGATCGCCCCCGCTACCCCGTGATCACCACCCATGCTCTGTGTCTTGCTGACGGCCCCTTCTTCCTTCCCCCACGCTTGACAGCCCCCTTTTTTTCTCCAGTGCTCCTGACAGCCCCCTTACCCTGCCCTCGCTCCTGAGACCCCTCCTCCCCCCCTCCCACTCTTGACAGCCCCCTCACACACACAAATATGACATACACTACACCACATCAACCTGACATACACTGCACCACACAAACCAACCTGACATAGTGTATGTCAGGATGATGTGTGGTGTAGTGTACATCAGGTTGGTGTGTGTGGTGTAGTATGTTAGGTTGGTGTGTGTGATATATACTAAATCACATGTATACTACACCCACACACACACCAACCTGACGTACACTACACTACACCACACACACCACACCAAACTGACACACACTACGTTTGGTTGATGTGTGGTATAGTGTATGTATGGTGTAGTATATGTCAGGTTGGTGTGTATGGTGTACACTACACCACACACACACACCAACCTGATGTACATTACAACACACATACCAGGTCCCCGCTCAAAAATAGCACTCCTTCCCTTCCACAGTTTTTCCACCACATATGATCCGTATACTCAGGAGAAATTGCCCACTCCCTCCCTTCCAAGCCCTGCCGTGTGCCCAAACAGTGGTTTATGACCACATATGAGATATCGGTGTACTCAGGAGAACTTGCCTAAGACATTTTAGGATCCATTTTATCCTGTTGCACATGTGAAAATGAAAAAAACTTTAAGCTAATAGAACATTTTTGTGAACATAAAAGTACTTTTTCATTTTTCAGGAACAATGTGTGAAGCACCTAAGGGTTCAAAGTGCTCACTATGCATCTAGATATGTTCCTTAGGGGGTCTAATTTCCAAAATGGGGTCACTTGTATGGGAGCTCCAATGTTTAGGCACACTGGGGCTCACCATACACAACATGGTGTCCGCTAACAATTGGAGCTGATTTTCCATTCAAACTGTTGGTGGACACCATGTCGCGTATCGAGAGCCCCTGTGTGCCTAAACATTGAAACTCACCCACAAGTGACCCCCATTTTGGAAACTAGACCCCCCAAGGAACTTATCTAGATGCATAGTGAGCACTTTGAACCCCAGGTGCTTCACACATTGATCCATAAAAATGGAAAAGTACTTTTTTTTTAAACTGTTTTTTAGCCTCAATTTTTTTCATTTTCACAAGGGCAACAGGATAAAATGGATCCTAAAATTTGTTGGGACACTGGTCAGAATTGCAAAAAATGGCCAGGTCATTAGGGTTAAAATAGGCTGGGTCATGAAGGGGTTAAAATAAGGGGTCCATCCTATAATCTGATGCATCTCATGTGCGGTGTAGCTTACCGGGAGGGGGTTGGTGCCACGTGGGTGGTGGAGCGACAAGTTCACAGCAGGCAGGATTGAGGTGGTTGGGATTATCGGCAGCAGCAATGCTGTGGGCAGGAGGCAGGGTGGATGTCAGAAATGGGGCAATGCTTGCGTGCCTGAAGCTGGGGGTGTCTCGGTGTTCAGCGGGTATTGATACTTCCAGGTACCGGCAAATGGCTGCCTATTCTACCAAATAGACTTCAAGAAAATGGCTGCGGAGGCACAGATGAAGATCTTGTACAGCCGAAATCTTCATCTGCGCGTGCATCACCTTGCAGCCATTTTCTTGAAGTCCATCCGGTAGAGGCAGCGCAGACACAACGCACTCGGCTCTCTCAGATCTTATACTATGCCTGCTGTGCCTCTGCAGTCATTTGCCAGTACCCAGAAGTATCGATGCCACCGAACACCATGACACCACCAGCTCCAGGCCTGCAAACATTGCCCCAATTCCGACATCCACTGACGGCCCTGCCCCCTACCCGCAGCATTGCTGCCGCAACCCAAGGTAAGGAAGATTTGAATTATAAGAGGCGCCCCTTTTTTCGGTTTTCCTATTGTGTCAGTTTACTTATATTTTGGGTCTGCACAATACCTGATATAGACAGTTAGTTGATGAGCTCGGGTGAAAAGTGCATGTTTAATAGCTTAATTTTTTCTTTGTCCTTTATAATTATATGCTATGGTCATCTTTTAACTCCTTCATTGCATTTGAAGTACATTTACATTATATGTTGTGTCCCTTATTTTGATGCGGGCTCACATGTCACGCCCCCATCTTTCCTGGCAGATGGCTGAATTATTTAGTAATCATCTGCCTCTAATGACCTGTTACCCTGTTAAATGTGCGGGAGGGAGGAAAACTCAAATCTCCTAGGGGACTAACAAATAAAGTAAAAAGTGTGTAAAAATAGAAAAAGAAATTAATTCCACACCTTTTGCCCCAATAAAAATAAAGCAATTTAAAAATGTAAAGACATTTGATATCGCTGCATTCATAAAAGTACAATCTATCAAAATATAAAATAAATGAATCCAGTCTGTAAAGAGTGTAACAAGAAAAAAACTAAAATGACAATTACATTGCGTATACCCCAATATGGTATGGTGCAAAAAACAAGCCCTTGCACAGCCCCATCTATAATATAAAAGCCGAAGGCCACTTCCGGAAAACCCGAAGGTTACTTCCGTGATGGCCTCCGGACCATGGTGGTGACGCCACCAGTGTGGGGTAGCCGGGCGGTGCCTGGCTACAGGGAGCGGCGGAGGAACGTTCCGGCCAGGAACGTTCCGCATTTCGGAAGTTCCGGCCAGGAACGTTCCCGTCTGTCCCGGCGCCTCCTCCTCGCTCCCTCTCCGCCTCCAGCCTCTGCCCGTCCTCTCCAGCCTCTGCCCGTCTCTCCAGCCTCTGCCCGTCCTCTCCAGCCTCTGCCCGTCACCTTCTCCAGCCTCTGCCCGTCCTCTCCAGCCTCTGCCCGTCCTCTCCAGCCTCTGCCCGTCCTCTCCAGCCTCTGCCCGTCCTCTCCAGCCTCTGCCCGTCCCCTCCAGCCTCTGCCCGTCCCCTCCAGCCTCTGCCCGCTCCCCTCCAGCCTCTGCCCTCACCCCTCCAGCCTCTGCCTTCCTCCAGCCTCTGCCCAGCCTCTGCTCCCTCCCTAGCCTCTGCTTCCTACACCTCCTCACACCTCTGCTTCCTCACCCCTCCAGCCTCTGCTTCCCTCACCCCTCCAGCCTCTGCTTCCCTCACCCCTCCAGCCTCTGCTTCCTCCCTCACGTCCTCCCTCCAGCCTCTGCTTCCCTCACCCCTCCAGCCTCTGCTTCCCTCACCCCTCCAGCCTCTGCTTCCCTCACCCCTCCAGCCTCTGCTTCCCTCACCCCTCCAGCCTCTGCTTCCCTCACCCCTCCAGCCTCTGCTTCCCTCACCCCTCCAGCCTCTGCTTCCCTCACCCCTCCAGCCTCTGCTTCCCTCACCCTCCAGCCTCTGCTTCCCTCACCCCCTTCCTCACCCCTCACCTCCAGCCTCTGCTTCCCTCACCCTCCTCCCCCATCCCTCCAGCCTCCGCTCTCCTCACCCCCTCACTCCTCTTTCCTCACCCCTCCAGCCTCCGCTTTCCTCACCCCTCCATATGCAATGTACAGTATGTGTATATATGTGTTTATGTAGGCACTTCCGTCACTTTGTCCACACTTCCCTCAACTTTGTACACACACACACATACACACACACACACACACACTCCGCTATACTTACCACCGGCCCTGCATCCGCTGCCTGGATCCTCAGTTGACATGTCGCCGCCCCCGAACTACTGGATCCAATATAGCGTCCAAGATGTCTCCCAAACTACCCAGACCACATATTGGATCCAGTCGTCCGGGGGCGGCGACATGTCGACTCAGATCCAGGCGGCAGGGAAGACGCAGGGTCGGTGGTAAGTATAGCGGAGTGTGTGTATGTGTGTGTGCTGACCACTCTGCCCACGGCGCTGCGCTGACCACTCTGCCCACGGCGCTACGCAGCTGGTACCACTCTGCCCACGGTGCTGCGCTTGACCCCCCCACTGCCCACGGCGCTGCGCTGCCCCAGGCTCTGCCCCCACGCGCTGCGCTGCCCCACTCTGCCCACGGCGCTGCGCTGCCCATTCTGCCCACGGCGCTGCGCTGACAAATCTCACCGCACTCACTGCTAACCACTGAGCCACCACACTCACTGCTAACCACTTGAGCCACCGCACTCACTGCTAACCACTGAGCCACCGCACTCACTGCTAACCACTGAGCCACCGCACTCACTGCTAACCACTGAGCCACGCACCACTCACTGCTAACCACTGAGCCACCGCACTCACTGCTAACCACTGAGCCACCGCACTCACTGCTAACCACTGAGCCACCGCACTCACTGCTAACCACTGAGCCACCGCACTCACTGCTAACCACTGAGCCACCGCACTCACTGCTAACCACTGAGCCACCGTATACTCTGCTACCACTGAGCCACCTGTATACACACAATTAATTTCACTGCACTCCCCTAACTATTAGTAAATAAACTATATATGGATTCTAGACTACCCGATTCTTTAGAATCGAGCCGCCATCTAGTATCCTAATAATTGTAATCGTGCTGACCTGCAGAGTCATATTTTATTACCCGAGGGTATAAACTTTCTACTGGATAGTATTAATATATCTTTAAATATGATCTATGCTGATTCAGTGATTAGTTGTAACAGAATGAAGTTTTTTATTGAGACTGGAGAGCTGTACAATAATGTGTTTGCAGGTAACAGTAAATCATGGCAGTGGTTTCTCAGGCTACTTTCACATAACGATTTTGTCAAGTCCGATGCTGTCCGATATAAATCGGACAGCATCGGATCTAAACTGATCCCTGCAATCGGATGCCAAATAGGCATCCGATTCCGACATTCTGCAGGATCAGTTTGCCGGCTCCTCCTGTCAGCTGTCCTCCCCTCTGTTTCCCCCTCTTCTCCCCTGTGTGTCCCCCTCATCTCCCCTGGTGCTCCCCCTCTGTTTCCCCCTCTTCTCACCTGTGTGTCCCCTCCCCCCCCTCTTTTCCCTCTGTTCCCCTGTGTGTCCCCTCATCCCTGTGTGTCCCCCAGTCCCAGTACTCCCCCTCCTTTCCCCTCTCCTCTGGAATAAAAAATAAAAAAATCTTTATTCTCACCTGTCCACAAATCCCGCGGCGCTTCCAACTGTCTTCTTCTGATCCTAGGACCTCTCGTGATGTCAGAGTCACATGACCGCTTACCGCGGTAACCGGTCATGCTACTGTGACATCACCGCAGGTCCTACAGGCAGGAGATGCTGGAGACGCCAGGGGACTCGTGGACAGGTGAGCATGGATGGTTTATTATTTTTAACCCCTGCCTTACTTAATTTTACTTCCGCAATGTATGTATATACATTGCGGAAGTAAATTAGATGGTTAGGAGCAGTCTTACTGTACTGAGCATGCTCAGTACAGTAAAATCGGGTCCGAGGACACATCAGATGTTTCCTCGGACCCTGCCCCATAGGGCCCCATGTTAAAAACATCGTGTCGGATCGGATGTGCACTAAATGCCATCCGATTTGATCCAATCCGATTTTGTCCGATTTTATTTTCGGTGCAAAAATCGGAGCATGCTCCGATTTTTGCACCGATAAAAAAATCGGACAGAATCGGACCGGACCAAATCGGATGCCATTTAGTGCACATCCGATTCGGTCCGATGGCCATAGGACTGCATGGGGCCCAAAATCGGTCCGATGCTGTCCGATTTTTATCGGACAGCATCGGAAAACTGAAAATCGCAGTGTGAAGGCAGCCTTACTTTGGGGCTGAAATTTTAGTAAAATGTTATATTTATTCAGGAATAAAGGTGTCTTCAATGCTGAGCTTTAGAGAAAGATCCTTATCCATCATGTTACCACATTAGAGAGATGTCTGAATATCCCTAAATATTTGTTTGTACAAGGACAATGAAACAAAACAGCCAATGTCATTATAGGAGTTGGTCAGTAGGTTTTTGCTATGTAATCTGATAGCCGCATGAGATGGGGACAGAGACCCTGATTCTAGCAATGTATCTCTTGGTTTCTTGGGCTCAGCAGTTACGATAGAATCATAGTTTTCTATGTTGCAGATTTAGCAGAACTCGGAATATTGTAAAACACACAACTGATTACCAGCTTTCTGTGTACATTGTATAGTGACAGCATGCTGCTAATGAGTCCTGGAGGTGGAGTTGGGCAGTTGTTGTACTGATAATCTTCTCCTGTTAAAACACTGTGTTGAAATTGCAGAGCACAGCCTAGAAAGTTCCACATCATAGTAATCAGTTCTGAAAGTCATGTTATGGCCCTCACAGAGCCCTGATCTTAACATAGAGTATGTCTAGGATTACTGTATATGAAGAGATAGAAGGATTTGTGTAGGCCTACATACACCATAGATCTGTTGTTAGTTCTCCCAGATGTCTGGAACAACCTTCCTATTGAGTTACTTCAAAAACTGTTTGCAAGCATACCTAGCAAAATTGATGCTGTTTTTGAACACAAAGGACGGTCACAGCAAATACTGGATTTGATTTAGATTTCTCTTTTTGTTCATTCACTTGGTATAAAAGTAAACAGTTAACACTTGTATTTGTGAAAGCATTCTTACGTTGCAGCATTTTCCCACACTTCTCTAAAAACGTTTCCAGAATACTATACATATACCACATATGTATTTTTATTACACAACATAAGTTCTGTTTATAGAGAACCCCCAAGTTACTACTTAATGCAAAATCTATAATTTATTCGGACTTTTTCATATATGGGAATACATTGGACCTGACTTCTCCCACCTCTGCTTAGTGCATGATTTTAAACATTCCTCTTCTTCCACTCTCTGACCACAACCTTCTTCCATTCTCAGTCAAATACTGCCAACCCTTCAAAGACACTCCCAACTCGTTCACGTATAGGAATATACGTGCCATTGACACTCAGAAACTTATAAAGAATTTACAGTCTTCACTCTGCAGTGTTTCATTATAGAGTTTTAAAGTGCCCTGGATGAAGCTGAACCTCCTACACTTAAATCAACTCTGCACCAACAACGCCAACCCTGGCACACACTGCAAACACGGTTTCTCCAGCGGTGCTCCAGTTGTGCTGAACGCCTGTGGAGAAAATCCAACCTGGCCGAAGATTTCATCCATTATAAGTTTATACTAAAAACATACAACTCCGCTCTTCACCTCTCCAAACAAGCTTACTACAACACCCTTATCACTTCACTTGCCAACAATCCTAAATGACTCTGACACGTTCCATTCTCTCCTCAGTTCAAGAGTACAGGCCCCAACCACTAGCTTCACAGCTGAATATCCAAATATTTTAAGGACAAAATTGACAACATACGACAGGAAATTTCCTTACAGCCTCAGAACATTATGCATTCTCCTCCCTCCTGCACTTCATCCAACTCACTTTCAGTCTTTGATCCGATCACAGAGGAAGAAGTCTCCGGCTTCTTGCATCTTCTCGCCCTACTACCTGCACCAGCGACCCTATTCCCTCACATCTCCTTCCATCCCTTTCTCCAGCTGTCACATCTCACCTAACTAAAATATTTAATCTTTCCCTCTCATCTGGTGTTTTCCCCTCCTCCTTCAAACATGCCAGCATACATCCATTCTTAAATAAACCATCCCTCGACCAGAACTCTGCTGCTAACTACCAACCTGTCTCTAATCTCCCCTTCATCTCTAAACTTCTGGAACGCTTGCTTCACTCCCGTATGATCCACTATCTGTCCAACTATTCTCTTCTTGACCCTCTACAATCCGGCTTCCACTCCTTACATTCTACTGAAACTGCCCTCACTAAAGTCTCTAATGATCTACTAACAGCTAAATCTAATGGTCACTACTCCCTGTTGATCCTCCGTGATCTCTCTGCTGCATTCGATAATGTGGATCACCAGCTCGTTCTCTCTATGCTCTGCTCTATTGGGGTTAAGGACATCGCTCTCTCCTGGTTCTCCTCCTACCTCTATGACCGCTCCTTCTCTGTATCTTTTACTGGCTCCTCTTCCTCTCCTCTTCCCCTCACGGTTGGGGTTCCTCAGGATTCAGTCCTAGGTCCCCTTCTCTTCTCTCTATACACTGCCCCCATTGGACAAACCAGTAGATTTGGTTTTCAGTACCATCTCTATGCTGACGACACCCAGTTATACACCTCTTCTCCTGACATCACCTCCACATTACTACAAAATACCAGTGATTATCTGTCTACTGTCTCTAACAAAATGTCTTCTCTCTACCTTAAATTGAATGTCAAAACTGAACTTCTCATGTTTCCTCCCTCTCCTAATCTTCCGAAACGTAATATTGACATTTCTGTATGTGGTTCTACCATTACTCCTCAACAGCACGCCTGCTGTCTTGGGGTTATATTTGACTCTGATCTCTCCTTCTCTGCCCAAATCCGGTCTCTCGCTCGCTCATGTCACCTACACCCCAAAAACATCTGTAGAATTCGACCTTTTCTTAGGGTACCTTTACACGTCGCAACATTGCATGCAATTTCACTTGCAACTTACTGGTTGCAGTGAAATCATGGACACATTGTTCCATTTTGTTGCTGTGTACAAATGGAACAATTTGTCCATGATTTCACTGCAACCAGTAAGTTGCAAGTGAAATTGCATGCAATGTTGTGACATGTAAAGGTACCCTTACTGTTGACTCTGCACAAACTCTAACTGTTGCCCGTATTCATTCTCGCCTGGATTATTGCAATTCTTTATTAATTGGTCTCCCTCTTACTAAACTCTCTCCTCTCCAATCCATCCTCAATGCAGCAGCCAGGATCATATTCCTCTCCAACCGCTTCACCGATGCCTCTATCCTGGGGCAGTCATTGCACTGGTTGCCAATCCAGCTATAGAGTACAATATAAAATTATCACTCTCACCCACAAAGCCCTCCACAGTTCTGCTCCGCCCTACATCTCCTCTCTCATCTCTGTCTATTGCCCTACACGTGCCCTCCGCTCCGTAAGCGACATAAGACTGACATCAGCTATAATCCGAACCGCCCACTCCCGTCTCCAAGACTTCTCACGAGCTGCACCAATTCTCTGGAACGGATTGCCAAGAACAATTCAATTAATTCCCAATAGTTTTAAGCGAGCCTTAAAAACACATCTCTTTAGACTGGCCTATCACCTCACCTCACTTGTCTAACTATTCCTATCTTCCCTCTTCTAAATCTGGCCTCTTGTGTTTCCTCTAGGTTGTAAGCTTGCGAGCAGGATCCTCACCCCTCATGGTTTTTGAATTTTTGTTACTCTGTATTGCCTCATATTGTCTGTACATGTCCCTTCCAAATTGTAAAGTACTGCGTAATATGTTGGCACTATATAAATAAAATTATTATTATTACGGTATATATTTTGAAATCTCCAGTCCTACAAATCAATAAATCCTAATAATAAATTTAATATTCTAAATATGCATTTTGTTTTACTATTCAGTCAGTCTAGGGCGAGGTCTTTCAAACTGCAATTTGTCCAATAGGAAAAATTAATGTAAATTGTGTTTTTCTTCCAGAATAAGAGGTTACACACAAATATTGGAATCTAAAATAAGAGGAAAGGTTTAATATGTTTTTTACCTGTACTAACGTAAAAAATTAGAGAAATTCTACTCTTTTATAACATGATCTCTATGGATCACTATGAAAAATGACAGGCCTCTTACATTAAAACTGTTGTCCATAGCACCCAGTCAGAGCTCCCCTTTAATATCTGAAATTGCTCTATTAGATCTGGCTACTATGGGCAACAAGACTAGCTTTTCTGATACAAACTTTCAGTGTATTAGGCTTAGTCTATATCAGATTTGTCAATGTATGTATACCTTTTTTCAGGTGTAATTACATTGAAATATTTGCTGAGTGTGCTCACAATGTCATGTTTGATCCAACCTGGCATTTTTTCTGGATTGATCAAATCTATTGCATTCTGCACAGTAGAAGAGATAGTGACAGACAGGAGGTCCAGCCAGAGCCCATACAATACCAGAAGTGCATGGGAGATCCTAATTATACTTGTATGCATGATTTTATGTTATGTATTAAAATGATTTAAAAATAAAAAAACTGGAAGAACAACTGAAGTTAGAGTGAGTGGACATAAGTGTTGTCATTGTTTTACAACATTCTTTTCCCTAGTCTAAAAAAAAATTGTAAATGAAAGTTCCTTAAAGTGCTGTAATATCAGGACTTTCTGCTGACTGCACCCATTAGAGCAGGGGTCTCAAACTCCAGGCCTGGAGGGCCGCACAAAAGCCAGGTTTTCAGGATTTGCTTAGAATTTGACAGTTGGTAATTTGTCAAATGCTATGGAAATCCTGAAAACCTGCACTGTGTGGAGTTTGAGACCCCTGCATTAGAGTCTGCACAATAAGGCTGGTCTATGTTTTTTCTTCTGCTTAATATATTACTGAAGCTGTAAGTACCGTATATACTCATGTATTAACATTCTTTGTAAAGCTGGTTGGTCCAATGGAATTTCATCATTACCATGTAAGTGAAGATAACTTTTCAGTTCGTGATCTGTGAATGCATTTAAGTTAAGACCCCCTTATATGAGGAACAAGTGATGGTTTCAAAAATCATTGCTGAGAAAGTGATATTTCTAAAGGGGCCGTCACACGCATCAATTTGTTGTTAGCTATCTCAGTCAAGCGAGATCGGTAACAACATCGTTCACATCGCTGGTGAGCTGTCACACAGGCAGACTCGCCAGCGATGTGGACCAGCAAGATCGCTGGTAACCATGGTAAACATTGGGTTACTAGGCGCCGCACAGCGCTTAGTAACCGATGTTTACAATGGATACGAGCTCCCAGCATAGGCTGTGCGACGCTGATCGCTGGTATCCTGCTGTCATACGCAGCGATGCTGTGTGTCCAGCGGGCGACCATTGGTAGATTTGTGAACATGTTCACAAATCTGCGATCAACGACTGATTGTTGATCGTTGACAGGTGTCACACACAACGATGTCGTTCACTACATCGCTGCAACGTCACCAAAAATGTGACGTATGAACAATATCGTTTAAAAAATCGTTGCGTGTGACGGCCCCTTAAGATGGATGATATGGTTCAAGAAGCTTTAAAAGGTAGTAGAGACATTCCTTCAGCGAGCCATGCAGTAGTCTGCGATGCCTGGTTTAAATGTTGCTGCAATTATTTCCAGTTGTGCATCATATTTTATGGTTTGTCACTGATGATCTTCTTGCACATTGGGCAATCATCGATACCACCATTAAAAGAAGCAAGACATAACCATCCATGGCTAATGGAAACTTGCCATAATTGTGCATCTGTAGAGTCTTATGCAAGAGCAGAAGTTTTCCTATTGGAACAAATTATATTATTTTGCTTGTGATATAACCAGTTTGTAATCACAATGAGATGACTACTAATAAGTTATCTCTACACGAACTGTCAACTTACTGTGAGACTTAAGGGTCAGTGTGAAAATGCCAAAATTACAGAATTAACACAGATCATTCTAGTCTATTCAAAAATAAAAAAGAAAATGTGTGTAAGTATATATGTATAATTTCTCTCTATATATAAAGATATATACAGTGGGTAAGAAAAGTATTCAGACCCCTTTAAATTTTCTGTTTCCTTGCTGCCATTTGGTAAATTCAAAAAGTTAGTTTTTTTTCATTAACGTACACTCTGCAACACCATCTTGACTGAACAAAAACAGGTAATGTAAAAAAAAGAAAAACTGAAATATCACATGGTCATAAGGATTCAGACCCTTTGTTCAAACTCTCATATTTAAGTCACATGCTCTCCATTTCCTTGTGTTCCTCCTTGAGATAGTTCAACTTTTTCGTTGGGAGATAGCTGGACTCCAACGAAAAAGTTGAACTATGTTTAATTAAACCGATAGGACTTGATTTGGAAATACACATACCTGTCTATATAAGACCTCACAGCTCACAGTGCAATGTCAGACTAAATGAGAATCATGAGGTTAAAGGAACTACCCAAGGAGCTCAGAGACAGAATTGTGGCAAGGCAGAAATCTGGCCAAGGTTACAAAAGAATTTCTCCAGTACTCAAGGTTCCTAAGAGCACAGTGGCCTCCATAATTCTTAAATGGCAAAAGTTTGGGACCACCAGAAGTCTTTCTAGACCTGGCCGTCCAGCCAAACTGAGCAATCGTGGGAGAAGAGCCTTGGGGAGAGAGGTAAAGAAGAACTGCAAAATCACTGTGCCTGAGCTACATAGATGCAGTAAGGAGATGGGAGAAAATTCCACTAAGTCAACTATCACTGCAGCCCTCCACCAGTCAGGACTTTATGCAGAGTGACCCGACGGAAGCCTCTCCTCAGTGCAAGACATATGAAAGCCCTCGTAGAGTTTGCAAAAAACACATGACGGATTCCCAGACTATGAGAAATAAGATTCTCTGGTCTGATGAGATGAAGATAGAACATTTTGGTGATAACTAAGCAGTATGTGTGAAGAAAACCAGGCACTGCTCATCACCTACCCAATAAACTGTGTGCAGAATAATTAGGCAAGTTGTATTGTAGAGGATTATTTTTATTATTGATAAACAACTATGTTCTCAATCAACCCAAAAGACTCAAATATCAAAGCTTAATATTTTTGGAAGTTGGAGTGGTTTTTTTTTTTTTTTTTTTAAGATTTTGCTATCTTAGGAGGATATCTGTTTGTGCAGGTAACTATTACTGTGCAGAATTATTAGGCAACTTAATAAAAACAAATATATTCCCATCTCACTTGTTTATTTTCACCAGGTAAACTAATATAACTGCACAAAAATTATAGAAAAAAAACATTTCTGACATGCAAAAACAAAACCCCAAAAAATTAGTGACCAATGATAACCACCTTTCTTTATGATGACACTCAACACCTCCATCCAAGATTCTGTTAGTTGCTTTGATCTGTTTATGATCAACATTGCGTGCAGCAGCCACCACAGTCCTCCCAGACACTGTTCCGAGAGGTGTACTGTTTTCCCTCCCTGTGGATCTCACATTTTAATGCGACAACACAGGTTCTCTATGGGGTTCAGATCAGGTGAACAATGGGGCCATGTCATTATTTTTTCTTCTTTTAGACCTTTATTTGCCAGCCACGCTGTGGAGTAGTTGGATGCATGTGATGGAGCATTGTCCTGATGAAAATCATGTTTTTCTTGAACGATACCGACTTCTTCCTCTACCACTGCTTGAAAAGTTGTCTTCCAGAAACTGGCAGTAGGTCTGGGAGTTGAGCTTCACTCCATCCTCAACCCTGAAAAGGTCCCACAAGTTCATCTTTGATGATATCAGTCCATACAGTACCCCACTTCCACCTTCCTGGCGTCTGAGTTGAAGTGGAGCTTTCTGCTTTTACTGATCCAGCCTCTGGCCCATCCATCTGGTCCATCAAGAGTCACTCTCATTTCATCAGTCCATAAAACCTTTGAAAAATCAGTCTTAAGATATTTCTTGGCCCAGTCTTGACATTTTCTGTTATGTTTCTTGTTCAAAGGTGGTTGTTTTTCAGCCTTTCTTACCTTGGCCATGTCCCTCAGTATGGCACACTTTGTGCTTCTTAATGCTCCAGTAACGTTGCAGCTCTGAAATATTGCAAAACTGGTGGCAAATGGCATCTTGGCAGCTTCACGCTTGATTTTCCTCAATTCATGGGCACTTATTTTGCGCCTTTTTTGCCCAACATGCTTCTTGCGACCCTGTTGGCTATTTGCCATGAAACTCTTGATTGTTCGGTGATCACGTTCAAAAGTTTGGCAATTTCAAGACTGCTGCATCCCTCTGCGAGACATCTCACAATTTTGGACTGTCATTAGACCACACCACTCCTCATTACAGAGATGCACATCACCTGATTTACTTAATTGGTAGTTGGCTCTCAAGCCTATGCAGCTTGGAGTAGGACAATATGTATAAAAAGTATCGTGATAAAAATACTCATTTGCCTAATAATTCTGCACACAGTTGTACAATCCCAACAGTGAAACATGGTGGTGGCAGCATCATGCTATGGTTGTGTTTTTCAGCTGCAGATACAGGACGACTGGTTGTAATTGAAGTAAAACGAATGCGGCCAAGTACAGAGATATCTTGGATAAAAACCTCTTCCAGTGTGCTCTGGACGACCTCAAGACTTGGCCAAAGGTTCACCTTCCCAACAAGACAATGACATTTGTTAATGTGGTAAATTACTATTCTAGCTGCAAACGTCTGGTTTTAAATGCAATATCTACATGGGGGTATAGAGACCCATTTCCAAGAATTACCACTAAGTGTTTTAATGGTAAATTGTACTTGCTAACTTTGTAAGAAGGCTAATGGATGTTTAGAAAATCCTTGCACAAGTATGTTGCACAGCTGAAAATGGTTTGGCTGATTGGAGAAGCTATAAAATTGACCTTCCTTTGAGCTAGTTGAGAATCTGGAGCATTACATTTGTTTGTTCTATGAAACTGTCAAAATGGCCAGAAAAAGAGAGCTTTCATGTGAAACTCGACAGTCTATTCTTGTTCTTAGAAATGAAGGCTATTCCATGAGAGAAGTTGTCAAGAAACTGAAGATTTCCTACAACGGTGTGTACTAGTCCCTTCAGAGGAGAGCACAAACAGGCTCTAACCAGAGTAGAAAGAGATGCGGGAGGCCCCGCTGCACAACTGAGCAACAAGACAAGTACATTAGAGTCGGTTTGGTGGGGCCACTCTGGAGGACAGCACAAATCTATTCCTTAAGCATGTTCCAACTCCAGCTCAAGGCACACCAAAGGCATGTTTTCAGATGATTTCCTTAGATTGCACAGGTGTTTAGTTATATCACTTGCACAGGATATTCTTCTGTCTAATGATAAGGAAATCTGAAAACATGACCTGTTGTGTGCCTTGAGGACTGAGTTGGAAACACAGCTTATAGCACTGCAGCACAGTAAAAAAGACTGGTCTATAGATGGGTTGTGCCTAAGACTACGAAGGGTGTTAGATATACACTGTTGCTACTTAGTTTTTACCAGAATAGAGGAATTAAAACAGTTGTCTATAAAGGATACCAGTTATTTGCTTGTCAATAAATGTGTATAGAGTTTGCCCACCTCCACTCATTGTTAAAGGTAATTAACAATTTTGAGTTAGCCTGAATAAGGATATTTAATACTTTTTAATAATAAAATGAAATTCATACATGAAATGATATATTCCTTGCATCTTGGCTCTGAGAGGTTCTAACAATGTTTTATTAAGGTAAAAGGATATTGAATAACCCTTAACATATGGCACACATCCATCCCATGCACACATCCACCCATGGCACGCACACATCCACCCATGCGCGCACACATCCACCCATGCGCGCACACATCCACCCATGCGCGCACACATCCACCCATGCGCGCACACATCCACCATGCGTGCACACATCCATCCAGCCATGCATGCATCCACCCATCCATTCATGCACCCATGCATGCACCCACCCACCAATCTATTTATTCATACTTACCTCACTCACGATCCACCAGTGTGGAGGAGGAACCCGGAGAGGAGGAGGACCCACACCGGAGCAGAGGAGGCTGGCCGGCGGGTGCAGAGCTCAAATCAGATCTGGAGGGGTTACTCTCTGTGATTGGCAGTTTCACTTCCAACTGCCAATCAGAGCGACTTTAGCCATGGGGGGCTAAGCCACCCCCCTTGGGATAAAGTGTGGGTCCTTGTGATCCTGCAACTCCGGTGACTTGTCACTGACCCGGTTACCGGAGCTGCAGGACTGCAAACAAGCTATGACGTTATAGGGACGTCATGGGTAGGGAAGTCACCGACTTCCATGACATCATGGGTCGGGAAGGGGTTAAACCATTTAGAAATCATTTAATCTTCAAATTTCTTAACTGTTCACCATTACAGTGATTCTGACCGAGGTGCCCATACTATATGCCACTGTAAAATATGTGTGTGTGTGTTATATATCATATATAAGTATGGGCACCTCGGTCAGATTTCTAAATGGTTTAAGGATAAAATGACACATCCTTTGTGTTTTAGGCAAAAAAAAAAAAAATTTTAATCTTTTACATTTTAAAATTAACAAAAGAGGAAAATGGGCTGATATAAATTTTTGGGCACCCTGCATGGTTAATACCTAGTAACAACACCCATTGACAAGTATCACAGCTTGTAAACACATTTTTTGTAGCCAGCCAAGTGTCTTTCAATTCTTGCTTGAGGGATTTTCATCCATTCATCAGGGAGGCATGAGATCCTTCTCTCTGATGAAAGTCACGTTCCACATATTCGAAGTAGCCCAATAACATCTTTCCTCACTGACTGCACTTCATATAAAAGAATCAAACAATTCGGTAGCAGACTTCCTCAGCAGATGTCCTTTAAGACAGGGGAAATGGTCCTTTAATCCTATAGTATTCAAGACTATTATGGATCAGTGGGGCATACTGTCAATAGATCTGTTTGCTGCCAAAAACAACAGAAAAGTGACCAAATTTTGCTGCCTCAACGCAACAGATAATTCACTAGCTTTAGACACCTTCAAAATCCAGTGGAATTCAGGCCTTTGATATGCATTTTCCCCAGTCACGTTGATACCTGCAGTCTTACGGAACATGCCTATAGATCAGGTGTCTGTAATGATGATGGCTCCTCGATGGTCCCAGAGACCTTGGTTTTCCTGGCTGAAAAAGATGGCAATTGCAGATCCTTTGGCCACTGCCGATCGCTCTGGATCTGCTGTCCCAAGGTCCAGTTCTGCACTCTCAAGAGACGGCTCTTCATTTGACGGCCTGGCTTTTGAGAGGCAATTGCTTCTAGATTGGGGGTTTTCCCAGGATTTAGTACCAACCCTTTTGTCCAGTGAAAAGCCAATTACTACCAGACTTTATGGGAGGGTCTGGAAAAAATTCTTATCTTCCTTGGGGGTCAGTCCCTGTGGGTCCTCCCCTGATTTCAGCCATCTTAGGGTACCCGTTACACGTCGCAACATTGCATGCAATTTCACTTGCAATTTGAAATCAAAGTGAAATCATGGACACATTGTTCCATTTGTACACGGCAACAAAATAGAACAATGTGTCCATCATTTCATTGCAACAGCAAATTGCAAGTGAAATTGCATGCAATGTTGCGACGTGTAACGGTACCCCAAAGGTACCTTCACACACAGCAATATTGCTAGGCAATTTCACTGGCAATTTGCTGGTTGCAGTGAAATCATGGACACATTGTTCCATTTGTACACAGCAACAAAATAGAACAATGTTACGGTTGGTGCTGATAGCACCCTTAAAGTACAGGTTTTGGCCCTGGGCGCCCTGTTTAATTTTGATCTACCAGGAAATAGGTGGGTGAAGAGGTTAATTTGATCTTGTCAGAAGGCCACTCCGGTTCACCTCCCTAGTACCCCTCCCTGGGTTTTAAACTTGATGCTTAATGCCATTTCTGATAGTCCCTTTGAACCCTGCTCAGAGATTCCGTTAAGATACTTTCCATTAACCTAGCCCTGCTGGTAGCCCTCGCATCAGCTAGATGGATAAGCGATCTTCAGGCACTTTAGATCGATCCTCTTTATACCCAAATACTTCCAGATAGGGTAATATTAAGTCCTGACCCTTCCTACTTACCTGAAGTGGTGAAACATTTTTATAGATCTCAGGAAATTACCTTGCCTTCCAACTTAGAAGAGCAAAACTTCATACTTTGGATGTGATATGGTCTCTCATTCACTACCTAGATAAAACCAAAGACTGGAGGAAATCCCAAGCCTTGTTCATTTCCTTTCAGGGTTCCACTAAGGGCCGTAGTACTACTAAAAGTACCTTAGCTTGAAGAGTTTGTGATGCAATCTCTCTAGCTTATGCCTCTACTGATACTCTGGCACCATCAGAACTTAGAGCCCATTCAACTAGATATATCTCTACGTCTTGGGCAGAGAAGGGTGACGTCCCTTTAGAGCAGATCTCTAAGGCTGCTACATGGTCATCCCCTTCTATGTTTTTCTGGCACTATAGACTCAATCTTTCCTCCACAACCGATTTATCCTTTGGGAGAGAAGGGTTTTACAAGCGATGATCTTTCTAAAGATGCTGGTGTCTCTAATAGTCTCTAATGTGGTGCTGTTATGGGTGATAGGCAAAAATCCAAGTTACTTACCGGTAATCGGATTTTCATGAGCACATGATAGCACCCATAGTTTTCCCCCTTTTACTTATTCATGGTTGTGGTCACATTTTCTGGTTAGCGTTAATGTTATGGGTGTTTGGTAACGGTCCAGTAACCAATTGTCTCTTGGACCTCTCTGACTCTGTAAACCTACTGATGCGGAGGAAAGGTACCGCCCTTTTATTTTAGTGAGTTTCCTGTCCTGGAGGGGGTGGATCCTCTCTCATGTGTTTCTGTCATGCGCTCATGAAAATCCCATTACCGGTAAGTAACTTGGATTTTTTTTTCTCCACACATGCTTTTGATCATTGTGGCCAAAGAGAGCAACTTTAACCTCATCGGTCCACAGGACTTATTTCCAAAATACATCAGTCTTGTTCAGATGTTCTTTTGCATACTTCTATGCTAAACCTTTTTGTTGAGGACGCAGGAGAGGTTTTCTTGTGATGACTCTTCCAGGCCATATTTGTGCAGGTGTCTCTGAACAGTAGAACAATGTACCACAACTCCAAAGCCTGCTAAATTTTCTAAAGGTCTTTTGCAGTCAAGCCGATGTTCCGATTTGTCTCTCAGGCTATCCAACAAGCAGCTCTCTCTGAAATTTTACTTGGTCATCCAGACATTATCTTGACCTCCACTGTTCCTGTTAACCCCATTTCTTAATTACATTTTGAACTGAGGAAATAACAACTTGAAAACGCTTTGCTATCTACTTACAGCCTTCTCCCGCTTTTTGTGCGCCTCCACCATTTCCAGCTAGACAGCAGCTTAGAAGAAACCATGGCTGCTGTTTTTTTGGCACAGGTTAGAGAGACTGGATTTTATAAAGCTGTAAAATTAGGGCCCAAATTTTTCCATCAGCTCATTTTCCTTTTTGTAATTTCTAAAATGTAAAAGGGTGAAAATTATTTTTTTGCATAAAATACAAAGAAATGTGTCATCTTTAACTGTCTTTTTACAGATAATTTCATATTCAACTTACTCTTAACTGTTACAATAATAGTAATTTTGACCAGGTGTGCTCAAACCTTTAATATCATTGCATTTGTTTACATAAAAACTTGATTTGATCAGTAGGTCATTATCTTATGATATATTATGTAAGTGTCTTTGTATATTTACAGCAGTTCATGGGGAATTTCATTACGGCCTCTGAATAAGGGCCTTTCACACTGGGATTTTTTGAAAAATGTGAGTCGTGTAAAAAAAAACGCATCTTCTGCATTTTCTGCCTAACGGCCGCACTTTGCACACTTGCAGCAAGCCCCATTCAATTGTCTATGGGGCTTGCGTAAATGTGGATGTGGTGCAGTTGCAGCCGCGAAAAAAAATGCGTCAGCGTCGTTTTTTTTCACAGGCTGCAACTACCGAAACCGCACCTGCCGCACACTTACCGCAAGCCCCATAGACAATGCAGCAATGTGACGCAAGTGCGGCTGTTAGGCGGAAAATGCGGCAGATGCGTTTTTTTTTTTTACCGCGACTGCGCTTTTTAAAAAAACCTAGTGTGAAAAGGCCCTAAAAGATATTAGCAAGTGTACAATTCTGTACATAAAGGAAATGTGCTATTAAATATTTTTTCCAAAATTGAAGAAATATAAAGTATTAATGTTTTCATTTTTTTTTTTTTTAATATTAATATAAAATAGAAACATTTGACAGTTTTATATTTTCTACTTTTATACACTAGGGGGAGCAGCTGCTGAAATTTGCTGGGAAAACCTAGTCTGCTGCTATCTCATATTACAACTGCAGTAAAATTGGGTGAGGTCTGCCCACGTGTGAGGTGTCACTCCTCCTTTTTGGGCATTTGGAACAGGATAAATGAAGGATGAGGTTTAGGACCACAGTGCAGAGACTTTTCATATTGTGACTGCAAAGTGATACTGAAATGTGCACTAAGTAACCCAAGACAGGCTACAGCACGATTTGTTTAGTTGGTGCTGCTCATCGTGTCATGGGCTGGGACTTATATATGCGGGCTGTACAATGCTGGGATTAGATCAGGCCTCAGTGTAGTGTATAACTTGATGGGATTAAGTACAGGTATCAGCAGAGTGCATAACACGGATGGAATTACATATGCAAAATGTGTCACATATATTACATACACGTAGTGCGAAAACATGGGATGAGATACGCTACACTGGTGTATTATACGTGGTGGGATTAGATACATGGCACTGTGGGCTTGTAAATTCATGATGGCATTAGATAATCACACAGGATGAAATTGGATGCATGGCACTGTATCACACTGATAGAATTAGATGCATGGTGCTGTTGGCTGATCATACATGATGGTATTAGATACATGACACTAAGAGCTGTATCACACATGAAGGGAATTAGATACATTGCACTGCAGGCTATATCACATAATGGGCATTATATACATTGCACTGGCAGGCTGTATCACACATGATGGCGGTTAAATATGTAGAACAGTGGGCTGTGACACAAAAGATAGGATTAGTTGCACTGCAGACTATATCATATATAGTGGGATCAGATATGTGGAACTTGGGTTGTATCACACATGATGGGATCAGATGTGTGGCACTGTGAGCTGGTCACATGCAGCCTGTATCACATATGCTGGGGAATAAATATCAGCACTGTGGGCTGTTGCCTCAAATCAGGGGAGCCATTGGATGCACTACAATGCGATATCATCAAGTTATGCACTGGCTATACGCCAGTTGAGTGCGTCATAAGGAAAATAACTTTTTGCCTGTTAGGCTACTTTCACACACGGCGAATTTGCAGGGGCCCTTTTTTTCCCCTTTTTAAAAAAAATGTGCCGATCCGACGCCGAAAACTTTTTCCCGAGGAAAAATTTTAAAATGTATTTTTGGAAAAAAATGGCCAAAAAAAACGAAAAAAAATTGACAGTCAAAAATTTTGGGGCGGGTTTGGGGGAGTAAGGCACCGCCAAAAATTTTGGGGAAAAAAGGGCGCCCTGCACACCTTTTCCAAAAGCCAAGCTTTTTAAAAGGGGAATCCACTTTGTTTTGCACTTTTTTAAAACGCGGCCTAAAAAAGCCCGCCCCAATGCGGAATAGGGAAAATTTACGGCGTGGGGAATTTTAGCCTAAAACTTTTTTTACATCACAAATATCGGGGGGAAATCCCCTGCTTAAGTCTGTAACTTTTTTTTAACTTCCCCCCCACCACAATTTTTTCCTGCAAGTCGGACAAAATTTTTAAAAAAAGGGGGACATTTAAAGAATAAAAAATTTTTTTTTTTTTTAAAACTTTTCCCAAATTGGGGGAAATTATTTTTATTCAAAAGGGAAAAACCCTTACAATGCCCCAAAAATTTTTCAAAATTTTTACTGGCAATTTAGGGGTTTTCATGAAACATGGAACATTTTTTCCCTTTTTACATGGCAAAAAAATTTTTAAAATGTTCCATTTTATAACCAGCAAATTCCCGTGTTGCAATTTTTGGGGTTAACATTCAAAACCCCCCTAAGGGTTGGGTTTCCTATTTTTAAAAAAATAAAAGGGGGTTCCCTTTTTCCCTTTTGAACGTGTCGAAACAATCTTTTAAAAGTAACACAAAAGATAACATTTTGATTTTCCGTTTTTTTTAACGGGCCCCCCAAAAAACCATGTGGTCCCCCTTTTACAACACCTCGTTGACCCCGGGGGAACACCAATAACCAGCCCCCACCCTCTTGAAGGGGGGAACGGGGCCCAAAAATAAGGAAAATGGGGGGAAAAGGGGAACGCCCCCCCCCAATCCCCAATTTAAACCTGTTTAAGTTTCCCCCTACCCCCGGGTTCCCAAAATAACAGGGGTTTTAAAAAATCACAGGGGGTCTTTTGTAAGTAAAACCCCGGGTCAAAACAAAATTTTTTTACGATCGCCTTTTGGCATGTTTTCCAAAACAAAATCTTTCCCATCAAATTTGATGCTTTTGGACCCCCTTAAATCTATTTTTTAAAATTCCCCCTTGTTCAGGGAAACCCCTTTAAAAAACTGAACCTTTAGATTTTGGTTAATTTTTTTTGGGGGTTTTTAAAAATTTTTGAATTTTTTTTTTATGGGGTTTTTTTGGGGGGCCCCCCCCAAATTTTAAAAAAAAATTTTTTTTTTTAAAAAATTTTTATTTGTTTTTTTTAAAAACCAACCCCCGCAAAAACGGGGGTTTTTTTGGTTTTTCCCCCAGAAAAAGCCCGACCCCAAACATTTTTAAATTTCCGGGGAAAAAAATTTTCCACGGTCGTGTTACTTAGGCCCGAATACCCTCCTAAAAAAATAAAGCTCCTTTAAAAAAAAACCCCCTTAGTTTTTTTTTGGTAAAGGGTTTTTAAAAGGTTTTTAGCATATTGCAATTTAAAAGGCAATTTAAAAAATTTTTCTTTTTGTTTTTTGTATCCCGTAAAGTTAAAAATTTCTTTTTCATCGAAAAAATTTGAAAAAATTTTTAATGATCCCCCGTTTTGTTTTCAAAAAAGTAATTTTTGACAAAAATTGGGCTTATTAATAACCAATATTAACCTCTATTTTTTTTAAATTTCCCCTTTTTAAATTTTTTTAAAATTTGTATTAATTTAGAAAAAATTTAAAATGTGAAGAAAAAAATTTTTTAAAAAATTTTTTTTTTTTTTTTAAAGGGATTTTTTTTGGGAAAAAAATTTTGTTTTCGGTGTTGCCTGTACTAGCTGTAGTACCCGGCTACGCCCGAGTTAATAAATAACTGCTGTTAGCTATAACAAAATAGAATTTGAATATGTCATATTAATGACGTGTAGGAAAATAGAAGCTGAGCTGTGATTGATTGCTATAGGTAGCCTAATAAATCTCCAGCCAACAGTAAACCCTCCCCCTGGCCGGGCAGTATATGTTACCCCACACATACACATAATAGACAGCTCATGTGACTGACATCTGCCTTAATTCCCTATATGGCACATGTGTTGCACATTGGCTGTTTTTAATCAGATGTCTATGTTTGGAAAATAAAGATAGCAGACATATGAGGCGAGTTGTGTGAGGTGATTTGTGCACATCTGTGTCTGTCTGTGTGGTGTGTGTGTCCCTGGGGTGTGTATGTGTGTGTCCCTGTGGGGGGGGTATGTGTGGTGTGTGTCTCTGTTGTGTGTGTCTCTTTGTGTTGTGTGTGTGTGTGTGTGTCCCTGTGGGGTGAGTGCATGTGTCCCTTTAGGGTGTGTATGTGTGTGTGTCCCTGTGGGGGGGTCTGTGTGGTGTGTGTGTGTATCTGTGTTGTGTGTCTCTCTTTGTGGTGTGTGTCCCTGTGCGGTGAGTGCATGTGTCCCTATAGGGTGTGCATGCGTGTGTGTCCCTGTGGGAGAGGGGGGGGGGTCTGTGTGGGGTGTGTGTGTCTCTGTGTTGTGTGTGTCTCTGTGTTGTGTGTGTCTCTTTGTGGTGTGTGTGTGTCCCTGAGGGGTGAGTGCATGTGTCCCTATAGGTTGTGTATGTGTGTGTGTCCCTGTGGGGGGTCTGTGTGGTTTGTGTGTGTCTCTTTGTGGTGTGTGTGTCCCTGTGGGGTGAGTGCATGTGTCCCTATAGGGTGGCTATGTGTGTGTGTCCCTGTGGGGGGGTCTGTGTGGTGTGTGTCTCTGTGTCATGTGTGTCTCATTGTGGTGTGTGTGTCCCTGTGGGGTGAGTGCATGTGTCGCTATAGAGTGTGTGTGTGTGTCCCCTTGGGGGTGTGTGTGTGTCTCTATGTGGTGTGTGTGTGTGTTTGTTCGGGTGCGTGGTGAGTATCCAATGTTGGGGCTGCACCTTAGCGACTATACACTTGCTGTTACTCTTTGTGTGCGTGTGTTGTGTATACATGTCCCCGTGCGTGGTGAATATCTCATGTTGGGGCCCCACCTTAGTGACTATATGCTGGTATGTGCTGTTAGTCTTTGGCGCTATCATTAAGCCCCTCTCATTCACAACTGTCAACTGGTAACTGTCACTTTTTCCCCATTATGTAGATAGGGGCAAAATTGTTTGGTGAATTGGAATGCGCGGGGTTAAAATGTCGCCTCACAACATAGCCTGTGACGCTCCCGGGGTCCAGACGTAGGACTGTGCAAAATTTTGTCTCTATAGCTGACATCTGTCGATTTTCCTCCAACTCTTTTCCATTCACTTTTTCCCCATTATGTAGATGGGGCCAAAATTGTTTGGTGAACTGGAATGCGCGGGGTTAAAATTTCGCCTCACAACATAGCCTATGACGCTCTCAGGGTCCAGACGTGTGACTGTGCAAAATTTTGCGGCTATAGTTGCGACGGTGTAGATGCCAATCCCGGATATACACACATACACACACACATACATACACACACATTCAGCTTTATATATTAGATAAACCCAACTATGGATCCCACCCCCCACCCTCCATACTCATGAACAGATTCCCTGTATGCATTTCTATACAAACAATAGCACTTATATCTAGAATCCTCAAATATACATCCTCCATCTTCTTCTTTAGTCACAGGTCCAGCAGTATAAAAGAAAACATTCGTCACAGTCATTGCTCATACACCGCCTGACACATTATCCTCCACCCGCAACCATGGATCCCACAATTTTTCAAACATTGTAAAGTCATTCCTTTTCTTATATATATTCTCCTCTGTTGGTATGATATACGTCACTTGTCCTAAGTATTCCATCCTGGAGGGAGGCTCGGCCCTGATCCACGCCCTCGCAATCAACTTCCTCGCCATGAATAACAATCTTGCCACCGCAATCTTCTGCACACTTGTCACATTTATTTCTTCCACATAACACACACACAATTGGTATTCTCGGAATCACGCATCCATACCTTCCCTCAATCAAATTTATCACAACCATCCAAAAAGCTTGCAGTCTCGGACATTCCCACATCATAGCACTCCCGCACCCTCATGCATGCATCGCGGACATTCTGATGTACTCCTAACCCCAATCCTGTGTAAAAACTCAGGCGATCTATAAACTATGTGCACCAAATAGAGCTGCGACATCCTACCCGGCTCACTCAAAGACCTCTTCGGACCATATTCCAGTATAGTGTCCCACACCTCATCATTTATTTCTCCTTCGCCTCATTGGGGGACACAGGACCGTGGGTGTTATGCTGCTGTCCACTAGGAGGCGACACTAGGCAGAATCTGCAAAAGAGTAATGTGGCTCCTCCTCTGCAGCATACACCCCTGGAACAGGCATTGCCTCACCAGTTTTTGCTTAGTGTCTTAGGAGAGCACACACAAATTTTCCTTTCTTCGTTCGATCTCTTGGATTTGAAGAGAAGTGGGCCCGGAGCGGCCCCCGGCATACTCCCTCCTCTCACCACTTTGTGGGCTGCAGAGCTGAGGTTGAGATTTTCATTTTTTAACTTTTATATGCCGCTCTTCCTTTACCATCCCCCTTGGGGTTTGAACTAAGGAGAGATACCCACGGACTTACATGAATCCTCATGCGTCCGTCCTCCTTCTCCAGCCCCTGTGGGTACCTGGCTAGAAGTTGAGAGGCCCCAGCCACCCTAAGGTCGAGAATAGACCCGGACCTCCCTCAGGATAGGGGCTACAGATCCATCCATGATGTTGAGAACAGCATCTCCGCTGCCCAGGACCTCCATCTGGATGTGGATAGAAGGATTCCTCCCTAATGGTATTAGGTGGAGGCAGCACCAGGTACAGGCCCCATCCGGGCTCCTTTCCCTGCACTACAGAGCCACAGCTAGTACTGCGGACTCTGGGACCTCGGGGGAAATATGGGGTGCAATATGGGTCCCCCCCACCCTCCCCTGGCATTCTGGCAGATGGGAAATGGACTATGGCAGTACCATCGGATTGTCTCTCTGGGCCCCTTACTATGTACATGGGCCAAACAGAGAAATCCCCTGCGCTAAAAGCCCCCAGGAGGCAGCCATGACCCTACATGCACATATGGCATACTTGTACCAGGATCCAGCCTGCCAGTCAGCACGCCGGGAATCCTGGGGCTCCTGGGGCAGCAGGCACTTGTATGCAGGAGATCCAGCCTTCTGGACCTCCTGCCGCACGAATCAGGGGGCTGGCGCAGCAGTGCCCAGGCGTTTTGGCGGGGTCCGGGTCTTTCCTGACCCCTTCCCGGACCTCCGCGCCGGTCTGGGGCCATTTTCGGCTCGGGATTTCTACTTTGGGCCGCGGCTTCGGCCTAGTGCGAAGCCGCCGCCTTTTGCCCGCCCCCGGCCCGCCTCTCCGGGTGACGACGTATGACGCGGACCGCGTCATCACAGGGCGGGCCGGACGGCAGCCACAGGGCGGGAGTCGTGGTTCTGGCGCCTCTTGCTCCCTGCGAGAGTTCCTGCGCGCCGTTTTTTCATAGTGGGACCGCCCCTCTTATTAAACAATAAGCAGCGGCGGCCATTATCATGGGGACACAGTTAAATCAGTGCTAAGGGGGATTTAGCAGGGCTCCCTGTAAGCTCCAGCAGCAGCTGATAGGATGGGAGCTCTGACATGATGGGGCTTCTCCTTGCTGCAGCCGATCTTCCCTGCTGCAGCTGATAGGATAGAGGCTCTGACCCTAACGGGGCTTCTTCCCTGCTGCAGCTGGTAGGATGGGGCCCTGACATGGGAGGGCTTCGTCCCTGCTGCAGCTGATAGGATAGAGGCTCTGACCCTAACAGGGCTCCTTCCCTGCTGCAGCTGAGGTGTTAAGAGCAAAGTTTGCACAGCTAGTGCATTATTGCTTAGTAACCTAAGGATCTCAACATAGTGGAACCCCTGCCTCAGTCCTCGGGCACACTCTGCATAACTTTATCAGGCGTTAAGGTTCTGCAGCCCTTCTGCGGTGGCTTTCAGGTTGTGCAGCCGCAGCCTGGAGTCAAGTGCCCTAAGAGTGCTCCCTAGCAGCCTTCATTTAAAAGTCTACGGCTGAACGCAGGGACTCTGGAACATACATTCAGCGCAGCCATGATGTGGCCTAGTAGCAACTGCGGGACGTCCAGCAGTACTATATCCCGCTGTACCTTGTCCGCCTAGATCCGCCATGCATGGAGCAATACACTACGGGAGGCAGTGCAATACCATGTCGTGATTTGGAAACAAAAATTTATCGGTACTCAGCACGGTAACTGGGCTACTCAGATGCAGGTTCCTGTCGCTCCTCCTAATTCTACACTTAATGGTTTGCCATTATGTACGCAGCTGCATGCTACATTTACATATGTTTCTTGCAGATCACTTCCTGTCCGGTGATCCAGGCAGCACCAGTCATCTCCTCAGGACTATCTGATCATACTCCCTGGACGCTGCCAATTGCTTTGCAGTAAAAGCATCCACTGCCATCGCTAGTAGATTTGGCACGTGGTTACATGAATGGGAGGTGGCAGTCCTAGTATAGAGGCCACCACGCTCTTACATGCCCCCGTAGACGTCGGTGCAGAGAATAGGGGTCAAGATTGACCTCAGGCTCTAAGAAGGCTAAAGCGCTCCCCATCTCCATTATCACCGCCGACATAACGAGTTTCGGTCACTCGGAATCGTTGGGAATGATTAGAGAGCCTCTCACTATCGCATGGGACCTCTTTTGTGGTACACTTAATATAGGTTTAACTAACAAGTTCTTTCTAGGGCCACCACTATTGGTGAGCTCAGTTAAAGCTCATATAACCTACAGTTATCTGACCACTGTAAAGTTTTCCACAAATGTTTGCCAATCCTCTCCAGACCCTGCAACTGGAGCTCTGGTTAACAGTGACGACAACCAAGTCTCACAAGACGCTGGCTAAAACACTGATTCGCAATGACACTGGTACTTCAACTGCCAGTATCCGGAATCTAGGAACCATACCACCCTCAATTCCCCACGGTTGGGGACTAGGGTTGAAAATGCGTCCGCACAAGGTCTACACAGACTCCATCCCCATATCTCTAACACGAAGCTGCCTATGCCATGACTATGCCTATATTAGGTACTTGGGTTGAGATAACACGTGCACGCCTTCTACTCAGCCCGCTCCGAGGCTGGACCCCGCAGTCCCGATGCTGCACTAACTCAATTGTTCGGGCCCTGGCCCTCTGTGTGGCTGTGACCTAAGATTTCTTATACGCAGTCAGTCCTTTCAAGACTTAGCACAGTCAGGTTTTCTCGACTTAGTAGTCGAGAGTGAATTACCGTGAGTCCTATAGTTCATAAATACGGTCCGAAGTGGAAATGCCTGTAGTTCGTTTCTGGGATCTTCCACAGCTGAACGACTTATTTATCAATGCATTATTTTAGGAGTCTGCGTACACTTTCATGTTCATTGGGCAAGTTAAGAAGAATCAATTTATAGATTACCTTCATTAGGCTAAACCATTTGCAAGGCATAGGTTACGGCGCACAAACTCCAGGAGTCCCAGCTCCGCGGCGTATTCCTGACTGCCACATTTTGCAGCATCCCATATGTAGTCTCAGCCATATGGGATTTTCTCTGACAAGTCACTGATTTTTCGTCAGGAAGTCCTACACAGGATAGTGACAGCATGGGAAACAGTTCCACAGGTTCGGCTGCACCTACGGCCTTTTTCAACTATCCATGCATACACATGGCCCAGGAACGAAACATGGTCAGATGTACTCCCATCTCTATGAACACGCCAGTAGATGCCCTTAAATCTACAAAGATTCAGTCGGTATCTCAAGTTCGGAAATCAATCGGCCACCGTCTGACAGTCAGGCTTCTTTGGATAGAGTCAGACTTTGCCACAGTCGTAGCATAGGTCAACCGCCAGGATGAAAACCGCAGTTTCCAAGTGATGACAAACATTCGCCACGTCTCACCGAGTACAATCCTTCAATGCTGTACTGTCAACGATGCTCATACCAGACTAGCCCGCCAATGGACGGCCTCAGGGAAGCGGTCCCTGCGTCCAGAGGCTTCCGTCAAGACTGACAACGCCGGAAATCTACAAATGTGCTCCTGACGGCCCCATGACCCCATGCTAAGGTTCCATCCTTTCTAGCAGGTCCTAGGTTCCGCAACCTTAGGACAGATATACTGGTCCAAGATTGTACATATCTTCGTCTTCCCTATATTCTTTACAACTACCAGGATAGTGCGGAAGGCTAAATAAGAAGGTCATTTGATCATCCCTGTGTTTTCAGACTGACCCAGATGCTCTTGGACGCAAATTTCGTCCAACTCATACCGGCAGTACTGGGACGACTAACAGACAGTCCAGATCTGCTCTCTCAGGGCCAGGTCTCCCTCGGAATTGCTCAACTCTGACGTTAGTAGCACAACTTTGAGACCAGGAATTTAACTAAAGGGTTTTTTGCCCTGAATATTGTAGTGGCCATAGTCACACCAAGTATACCAGCCTTCTCAACGATATACCATGACTGTGATCGTTTTTGGTTTATCTTTAGATCCAAACTCCTATACGGGTCTTTTATCTTGGCCCTATTTCATGCCAAGAACGTTCCGTTTTTTTCCACACAGACCTAGACTAAGGTCTGCCCTTGAAATTTCTCACAAAACAGGTTTTCAGCCTGTTTCAACTTCTTTCAAAAACAACTTCTTGCCACCAGGGCGCTATAAAGGCCCTTCCTTCAGATGGTCTCGCACTTTAGATATCCATACAACAGGATGTCTCCTGAGTTCACCTAAGTTTCTATTCATCCACACAAGAGTATATTTCATGAAGCCACTTATGCCCCTCAGTTTCTTCACTCGAGACCACACCCTCTGTACCAAGCACATGGTTGGAAACCTCCCTCCAAACTGTCCCAAATCTCCCGCCTCCAAGCTCTGTACCAGTGGGGACCTGCCAGTCATAAGTTCCAAAACCTTTTTTACTGAGTCTCCCTGCCCTCTCGATACCCACCCTCTAAGATGCTGGCTCTGGGACGCTAAAAAATAAATCCAAGGATTTGGTAAAGTAATTCCCCCTTCCGACTTTGGCCGTTGCAAGATTTCAAGTTTAATTCTGGGTTGCCCCCTGCCCCATACCAAATCCCTAAATAGAGAGTTTAACCTCTGGAACAACCTCCACGGGAGCCACACAGGAGAGTTATGAAGCACATAAAGAATCTTAGGCATAAGGATCATTTTGGCCAGGTTCGCCCTGCCCACCACTGAGAGACGCAATTTGGACCATGCTTGTGCCTTATCTTTTAGTTTGATCAACAACGGGTCTACATTCAATCGGACAAAATCTGTAACCGGTAACGCTATCTTCATGCCCAGATATTTAAATTGCTCTACAACTTTGAGCTCCGCACATTCTATAGTTCCCACCTCTGCTTCATCATCCTTGTCTATCAGCAATAAACTGGATTTTTCCCAATTTATCCGCAATCCCGACATTGCTCCAAATTTCTCAATTACCTCCACTGCATGTGTAAGTGCGTCTCGGGGGTCCTGCAGGAATAAGAGTATATCAATAGCATAAAGTGCGATCTTTTCCTCCACCTGACCATATTTAACCCCTTCATGACCCAGCCTATTTTGACCCTAAAGACCTTGCCATTTTTTGCAATTCTGACCAGTGTCCCTTTATGAGGTTATAACTCGGGAACGCTTCAACGGATCCTAGCGATTCTGAGATTGTTTTTTCGTGACATATTGGGCTTCATGTTAGTATTAAATTTAGGTCGATCATTTTTGCGTTTATTTGTGAAAAAAATCAAAAATATGGCAAAAATTTAGAAAATTTTGCAATTTTCAAATTTTGAATTTTTCTTCTGGTAAACCAGAGAGTTATGTGACACAAAATAGTTGTGAAATAATATTTCCCACATGTCTACTTTACATCAGCACAATTTTGGAAAAAAAAACATTTTTTGTTAGGAAGTTATATAGGGTTCAAAGTTCATGAGCAATTTTTCATTTTTCCACCAAAATTTACAAAACCATTTTTTTAGTGACCATATCACATTTGAAGTCCCTTTGAGGGGTGTACATGACAGAAAACACCCAAAAGTGACACCATTCCAAAAACTGCACCCCTCAAGCTACTCAAAACTACATTCAAGAAGATTATTAACCCTTCAGGTGCTTCACAGGAACTAAGCAAATTGGAAACAAAAAAATGGATATTTTAATTTTGCTAACAAAAATGTTCTTTTAGCCTCAATTTTTTCATTTTCACATGGGCAACAAGATAAAATGGAATAAAATGAAAATTTGTTGGGCAATTTCTCCTGAGTATATCGATACCTCATATGGGATCATAAACCACGGTTTGGGCGCACGGCAGGGCTCTGAAGGGAAAGAGCGCAATTTGACTTTTGGAGCTAATTTTCCATTCAAAAAGTGAAATGGCGCTCCTTCACTTCTGAGCCCTGCCGTGCCCCCAAACAGTGGTTTATGATCCCATATGAGGTATCGGTGTACTCAGGAGAAATTGCCCAACATATTTTAGGATGAATTTTATCCTGTTACCCATGTGAAAATGAAAGATTTGAGGCTAAAAGAACATTTTTGTGAAAAAAAAAGTACTTTTTCCATATTCACAGATCAATTTGTAAAGCATGTGGGGGTTCAGTATGCTCACCACCCATCTAGATAAGTTCCCTGGGGGGTCTAGTTTCCAAAATGGGGTCACTTGTGGGAGAGCTCCAAAGTTTAGGCACACAGGGCCTCACCAAACACGACATGGTGTCCGCTAACAATTTGAATGGAAAATCACCTCAAATTGTTAGCGGACACCATGTCGCATTTGGAGAGCCCCTGTGTGCCTAAACATTGGGGCTCCCCCACAAGTGACCCAATTTTGGAAACTAGACCCCCCAGGGAACATATCTAGATGTATTGTGAGCACTTAACCCCCAGGTGCTTCACAAATTGATCCGTAAAAATTAAAAAGTACTTTTTTTTTCCACGCAAATTTTTTTTTTCATTTTTATGGATTAATTTGTGAAGCACCTGAGGGTTCAGTATGCTCACCATCCATCTAGATAAGTTCCCTGGGGGGTCTAGTTTCCAAAATGGGGTCACTTGTGGGGGAGCTCCAATGTTTAGGCACACGGGGCTCTCCATACGCGACATGTTGTCCGCTAACAATTTGAATGGAAAATCACCTCAAAATGTTAGCGGACACCATGTCGCATTTGGAGAGCCCCTGTGTGCCTAAACATTGGGGCTCCCCCACAAGTGACCCCATTTTGGAAACTAGACCCCCCAGGGAACATATCTAGATGCATTGTGAGCACTTTAGACCCGCAGGTGCTTCACAAATTGATCCGTAAAAATTAAAAAGTACTTTTTTTCCCCACAAATATTTTTTTTTTCATTTTCATGGATTAATTTGTGAAGAACCTGGGGGTTCAATATGCTCACCACCCATCTAGATAAGTTCCCTGGGGGGGTCTAGTTTCCAAAATGGGGTCACTTGTGGGGGAGCTCCAATGTTTAGGCACACAGGGGCTCTCCATACGCAACCTGGTGTTTGCCAACAATTGGAATTATTAGCGGACACCAGGTCGCGTATGGAGAGCTCCTGTGTGCCTAAACATTTGAGCTCCCCCACAAGTGACCCTATTTTGGAAACTAGACCCCCCAGGGAACATATCTAGATGCACAGCGAGCACTTTGAACCCCATGTGCTTCACAAATTAAGCCGTATAAATGAATAAAGAAACCTTTTTGTGAAAAAACATACTATTCTAGTAGTTGCAATTCGCAGCATAGGGGACCCAAAACATTTGGGTCTCTCCATGCTGAGGATTCCAGCCCCCTAGCTGCCAAGTTGTACCTGGCTGGCAACCAAAAATACGGCAAAGAACCATGTCATTTTATTTGTAGAATTTAAAAAAAAAAATCACATGTGGCTCTGCCATATTTTTGGTCCAGCCAGGTACAACTTGGCAGCTACGGACTGCCACCAGCCCCCAGCTGCCTCATTGTACCTGGCTGGCAACCAAAAATACAGCAAAGCCTTTTTTTTTTTTTTTATTTCTAGAATTATTTCTAGAAAAAAAATGACATAGGGCTCCGCCATATTTTTGGTCCAGCCAGGTACAACTTGGCAGCTACGGACTGCCACCCACCCCCAGCTGCCTCATCATACCTGGCTGGAACCAAAAATACAGCGAAGCCCTTTTTTTTTTTTTTATTTCTAGAACTAATTCTAGAAAAAAAATTATGTGGGGCTCCGCCATATTTTTGGTCCAGCCAGGTACAACTAGGCAGCTGGGGTCTGGAATCCTCAGCATAGAGAGGCCCAAGCGTTCTGGGCCCCCCATGCTGCGAATTGCAGCCCGCAGCCGCCCCAGAAAATGGCGCATTCATTGAAGCGCCATTTTCTGGCGCTGTACCCACGCTCTTCCAGTTGCCCTGGTGCCGGTGGCTAACTGGGTAATAAAGGGGTTAATGCCAGCTTTTTATTGGCAGCTGGCACTAAGCCCGAGATTCATAATATAAGGCCAATGTTAGACCCGCCCATTAGGAAGCTCTAGTACGGTAAATAGTCAATAAATACACACAGAGAAAAATCTTTTTATTTGGAAAAAAAACACAGACACAATTCGGACTCCATCTTTATTATAAAAAGATCCGACGTAGTCCACAACGAAGGTCCCACAACGCTCAATCACCTCTGCTACATCCAGAGACTGCAGCAAAGGAATCAAGTGTCCTCTTGTTGCCGTCTCTGGTGTCATAGTGATGATGCACTGTATGGCAGATCATTGCCATACAGTGCAGCATCACTGTGCAAACCCAAGTCTCAGAGATCACATGATCTCTGAGGCTTGGGTCAGGTGACCCGACGTTGCATTGAAGTGATCTGACAGCCCTGGCAGAGTGATCACATAATGCACACTGCACCAGGGCGGTCAGATTACTTCACTGCAGCATGTTCCCCCTGCATCCACATAGTGGATCACTGTGCCTGATCCCCTTTCATGGGAATCGAGCTGTAGAAAGTGATCTGACAGCCCGGGCACAGTGATCCTCATAATGGATCACTTCGTCCAGGCTGTCAGATTGCTACTCTGCAGCCCGATGCCCCTGCATACGGATCGAGATGCAGAAAGCGATCTGACAGCACGGGCGCAGTGTGGGCTATCAGATTGCTACTCTGCAGTCCTCCTTCGGTGCCCGTCATCCTGTGGGATCCATTCTCTGCAGCTTGATCCCCCTGCATGCGGATTGAGCTGCAGAAAGCGATCTGACAGCTTGGGCACAGTGATCCACTGGATCACTGCACCTGAGCTGTCAGATTGCTTTCTGCAGCTCAATCCCCATACAGGGGGATCAAGCTGCAGAGAATGGATCCCACAGGATGACGGGCACCGAAGGAGGAAGACTGCAGCAGCGGGGAGCAGAGCGCCGGAGGAGGAAGACCCGGCTGGCGGGGATGAGAGCGCCGGAGGAGGAAGACCTGGCTGGCGGGGATGAGAGTGCCAGAGGAGGAAGACCCGGCTGGTGGGGAGCTGAGGGCCGGAGGTGAGCGGGAAGAGGCGGCGGGAGGAGGTGATCAGAGGTCCGGTGAACACCTCCTCCCACCGATCACCGGCGGTGGCAGAAGACGGGGGATGAGCGGTGGGGGGGCCCGAGACAATGGGGGACAGGGCAGATGAGCTGGGGGTCCGGAGACAGCGGGGGACAGAGCAGATCAGCGGGGAACAAGGCCGATGAGCTGGGGGTCCGGAGACAGCGGGGGATAGGGCAGATCAGAGGGGGGCCGGAGACAGCGGGGATTAGGGCAGATGAGCTGGGGGAGGTACAGGAAGAGACAGGGGGGAACAGGAGGAGCCAGGCAGGTAAGCAAAAAGATGGAGACCGCAAAATCAATACAGTCGCGGTAATTGCGGTTTTCATTTTTAACCCCCCAATTACCGCGACTGTAGCCACGGGGGGGCAAATCCACCCCCCAGGGGTGTAGCACAGGTCCCCAGCTACCTGCAGCTCAAGTGAGAGGTCAGTGACACCTCTCACTAGAGCTGCAGGAGCGCGATTACACCAGGATGCAGCATATGCTCATGTATGTAAAGTGCTATGGAATTAATAGCGCTATATAAATGAATAAATATTATATTATTATTATATGCGTCCAAGGTCGGGAACACTGTTTCCATGACGCATATGCTGCGTCACAGGTCGGGAAGGGGTTAAAGCCAACCACTTCAACTGACTGTCTAATATGAGCCGCCAGTGGTTCAATCGCAAGGGCAAATAATAACGGAGATAGATGGCATCCCTGTCGGGTAACTCTGGTGGTAGCAAATTTATCCGATCTTATTCCATTCACCCTTACACAGGCCAGCGGGAGGAATAAAGCAACTTTACCCATTGAAGGAACATCTGTCCAAAGCCCATTCTTTCTAATACCACCAATAAATCGTCCCACTCCACGCTGTCAAACGCTTTATGAGCGTCCACAGACACAACTACTCTACAACCTGCGTTATCTGCCGGCAATTGCATATTGACATACAATCTCCGTAGATTGGTTGCGGTCGACTTATTCGGCATGAAGCCAGACTGATCAGGGTGAATCAAGCCCGACACCACACCCGTCAAACAACGTGCCATAACTTTGGCTAACAACTTAGCGTCCACCGACAGCAATGAAATGGGCCTATACGACTTATATTTGTCTTTACCCTCCTTCGGAAGAACCACTATGGTGGCCTCCCTCATGGAGTCTGGCAGACGTCCCTCTCCCAAGGCCTCCTGAAATACCTGACATAGTCTAAGTAACAGCACATCCTTAAGTTGTTTGTACACCTCCACAGGCAACCTGTCACCTCCAGGAGCCTTATCATTTGCCATTGATGCCAACGCTTCTTCCAACTCCTCCAATGTCAATGGTTTATCCAAAATCAGTTTTTCCTCATTTTGTATTTGTTTGAGGTTGGCTACTTCCACATAGTTCACAATATCCTCCCTAGAGGACGTAAGCCCGGAGGTGTACAAGTGTTCGTAAAACTGTTTAAAAATATTCAATATGCCCCCAGTATCCTCCACCATACTACCCTCTCTATCCCGTAAAGCATATACATATGACGAATCCCTCTGAGCCGCTGCCACCACTGATAACAAATGGCCCACTTTTTCATCGTCTTCAAAAAAGGCCACTCTCTGAAACTCCAGTCTTTTTTTTGCCGAGCCCATATGAATTCTATCAACCTCCTCCTGCGCCCTTTTCAATTTCCTTTGTGTCTCCAGAGTGGGCAAGCTCACCGCCTCCCTTTCTGCCAATCTCAGTCCCTCCATAACCTCCTGCTCCTCCCTTCTAGATTCTGATTTACACCTTGAAATGTCCCATATAAAAAGACCTCTCAGGTAGGCTTTGCTAGCATCCCACACCACTCCCACGGCTGCGCTTCCCTCATTATCCTGAAAAAATAACTTTATTTCCCCTTTAATACGTTCCATATCAATCGTTTTCAGCCATGTTGGGTGAACCTTCCAATCTCTCCCATGAGCCCCACCTCTCTGCCCGATCTGTTTGTTGTCTGACCACAAACCGGTGGAGGTCATCACCTTATTCAGGTATTCCACCTTCTTAATCATCCTATCCAACTGTCTATTTCCCAATGCCAAATCTATTCTGGAAGTGGAGTTGTGCGAGGCTGAGAAGCACGAAAAACATTGTACTCCTGGATTCCTTATTCTCCATAAATCCACAAAACCCAATTCAATAACATGCCTAGCAAAAGGAGTCTCAACTTCACTCTCCCCGGGCCCCCATCCACGCCCTTCCCTATCCAGGGACCAATTCAGAACATTATTCATATCCCCTACAACTAGTATTGGTAGTCCCACCCTGCGCCCGGCCAGGTCCATGATCTCGTGAAGTTTGCTATCTGAATATGGCGGAGGGAAATATACTGCCACTAGACACATCATCTGTCCATACATCCGACACACCACAAACACATACTGCCCATCCTTATCCACATTTACTTCCACTTCTTCATACGGTACTGAGGCGTGAACCAGGACCGAAACCCCCCTTGCATAAGTAGAATAGGTAGCATGATATGCATGTCGAATCCAGGACCTTGCCAACACACCACACCTCTCCCTGACCAAATGTGTCTCTAATAAGCATAGTATTGATGGCTTAAAGAACAACAAATGATGTAACACCACTGCCCTCTTACTCCTGTCTGCTAGACCCCTGATGTTCCAACTTATAATTTGAATCTGTCTCGCCATAGTGTTTCATTAGTGGCATGTTACCCAACTTTCTACACAACAACGTCTCCCCACATCTTCCCCATCTCATCCTGTTCATGAGTACCCTCCCCCACCGTCCACAGGGTCCCCCCTCCCTTTTCCCCCCAACCCCAACTCCCCCTTTCCCCATACCCGATACCGTTTATCTCCTCTCTCCTGATTGTGGGTAAATAGCGCCCAACTACACCCTCACTACTCCGCTACAACCGTACGCCAATAACCTAGTAATCTACAACCTTGTGTACGTTTACCGTTCTCTCCCGCCTTTATTAAACAGTTAACATAAACAGTTGGTAAACCTTCGTGAACCGCCGCCACTACTCGGCACCTCCATTAGCCCAGATAGGATCTCAATTATGTCAGTAACCAGAACACCAGACATTATGTTCCATAGTCCCATTGTCAAATCACATTAATTGAAAAAGGTGAAAAAAGTGTAACAAAAACAAACTACAGTCCAGCATATCACTGCTCAACCCTTTCCTTGGTGCCGCAGCTTCTTATCATTGCGATCCATCCAGTTCGAGACCTCCTCTGGGGACTGAAAGAACTGCACCCCATCTGATACAATCACTCTCAGCTTGGCTGGGTAAAGCATCGAGTACTGAATCCCATAACCTCTCAGTATCCACTTCTCCGAATCTCATTCTAAGCTTCTGTACCGCAGGCGAATAGTCAGAATATATAGATATGTTGTGACCATCAATAGTCATGTCTTCCGAATTCCTTGCATTCCTCAAGATTGCATCTCTGTCCCTGTAGTTTAAGATTTTGGCCAGCATTGCACGGGGAGCGGATCCAGGGGCCAGGGGTCTTATCGGGACTCTATGGGCCCTTTCCACCACAAATACTTTACACAGTACTTTCGTGCCCAGTTTCTGCAGGAGCCAGTTCTCTATGAATTCAGTGGGGTTAGCACCTTCAGCCTTCTCAGGCACCCCCACTATTTTTATATTGTTCCTGCGGGATCGATTTTCTAAGTCATCATTTTTGGCCATGACTTTCTCTAGGTGTTTAGCACAAAGTTTGTGACCTTTCTGCAGCTGTACAATATCATTCTTCGCCACATTGACTCTGTCCTCCACCTCTCCTGTTCTTGCAGCCACTTTCTTCATGTCAGACTTTATGCCTTTAATCTCACTCTGCATGCCCTGTTCTTGTTGAGTGAGTGTAGTCAGGGCATCCTTGCAAACGTTAACTGCTGCAAATATATCTTTAAGTGTGGGCTCAGATTCTGCTCTCCTGGGGCCATTAGCAGCTTCATCAGCCCCTCCTCCTGCTCCTTCCCAGGCTGTTCTAGTTCCTCCACTGAATCTTCAGCCTCAGAGTCTCTGTCCCCTCTCCCCTGCCCCCTCTCTTCCTCCACTCTCACAAACCTCTCCAGTCTGGCTGCTGCTGCGATCCTCCGCTCCCATGCTCTATTTTTCTTCTCCGCCTCCTCCACAGACTCTGCGCCATCTTGGGACCTGTGTGTGTCCATGGAGCCTGCGTCCCGCTGTCTCCTACGGGTCATTATCTCTGCTCCTGCTGCCGTAGATCACTCCCTCAGGGTCCAGGGATCCTCCGGTGCACTGTAGTGTCTTTCAATGTGCCCAGCCGAGCGGCAGTCACAGCCCAACATAGGATCTCGGGCGGGAGAGCTCTGTGCTGCGACCTCTCACATTGCCTGTCAGGCCACTCCCCCTCCATTAGTTTTTTTTAATCACTAGTGAAAGCGATGGCAGCTTTTATTTAATATAAATAGTGATAAATGCTGCGTTTATTGCAACGATCAAAAAGTAGTGCAAGCAGTGATTTACTCACTCTCTTGAGTGTTTCAAAAAACACTGCATGTGTTTAACTGCATTGACATCAATGGGGGCATTTTTCTGAAAGATGATCACTCAGAATATCACTGTGTGTTTATTAGCCCTTAATAAGAAAAGCATTAAACTGTTAATATACATTTACTCAATCTTTAAACACACTCACCAATATTGTAGTACACCGAGTCCCTGGATGCTTTTGTACTGTCTATTGTTTGTTCAATAGTGATCATGTCCAGGTATGTCAAGACATAAAAGCTCTGAAGCTCTGTCTTACTTCCTGACTCTGCGGTGGGCAGATACTTAACATGATTGACAGAGCTGCTGGCCTTTCATCTGCTCTGCATTCACTGTCTACCCCTGTTCATTCTCAGATTGAGACCTAACAAATCTTTCTTCTCTGTCCTCTCCTGCTTCTAAGCTGTAACATAATAAAATAATACGGTAATATTTAAAAATCATGGATTATTTGGTAAATATAGACCCCACACTTTTAGACCACAGGATGAACAGATCTGAATTCAAGATTTTCAAATTGACGCTATAATAGTTAAATGTTTTAAATATGATATGGGATATGATCCCATTGCGATTCCAACTTGAATTTTGGTACAGATGTGGCTAGGAGCATACCAGACTCACTTGCATTTTTGGAAATTTTTAAATGAAACCGATTTTTCGGAAATGTGTTTTATAAGTTTGCGTTCACATGGGTAAAATATTAATAAGATACTCTTGTGACATATCTGTGAAAGCCTGTACAGTTCTGAGTAGAATGGTGTTTATTTTGTTTTTCTATCTTATTGCTAGCCCGAGATATGATAGAAAATGTAAGGCCGAACTAGGCCAAAATTCGTGCTTTTTTAAAAACTTTAAAAATCTGTCAAAAATTAACTGATGAAGAGAAAAATTCAAAACTTTTAATTTGTAATTAACTAAAGTTGTACTTCATGTAGAAAAAAAAATGTAAAAAAAAAATCTAAAGAGGTCATGTAAAATAATCATATTTGGATGTTTTGGATATTTTAAAACCTTTATTTTTCACAAAACGTGATGATCATAATTAGAGAACAGCAATGACTGTAGCACAGAGAAATATTAAAATTAAATATTGTGAAGTTTACAACAGTCACCAATCACTAGGAATTATATAGGTCTTTGCTTTGAACGACTTAAGCACATCTGCAGCCACAGGACATCACTAGTCTCTCACACTGCTCTGGTGTGATTTTGGTCCACTCTTTTTCTAGTCTCTGCCAATGACCCGCAAAAAGTGATCACTTCCTGTGTCTTTAGATGCGCACCAACCCATCTGAAGACAAGAGAAGCGATCGGTCTGTGCAGTGTTGAGGCCCTCTAGTGGGTGAAGTAAAATATTAAAAAATTTAAAAAAAATGTTAAGGCATGGACAAAAAATCCCTCAAAAGTTCAAATCTCCCCCTTTTGCGCCACTGAAAATAAAACTTAAAAAATACACATTTGGTATCTCCACGTGCAGAAATGCCCGATATATCAAGATATAAAATCAATTAATCAGATCTGTAAACTGCATAACGGAAAAAAAGTCCAAAATATGTATTTTTGTTCACCGCAACATTGCAATAAAATGCAATACTGGGTGATCAAAACATTGCATCTAACCAACAATGGTATGATTAGAAACATCAGCTCAAGACGCAAAAAATGAGCCATCACACAGCCCCAGGTCCCGAAAAATGAGGACACTACGGGTTGCAGAAAATGGCACAAAAGTGCAATTATTTTTCTTTAAAAACTTCAGAATTTTTTCTCCCCCACTTAGATAACATTGAAGCTATACAAGTTTGGTATTTACAAACACTATCTACCTACCCAAGGCATCATATCGACACGTCAGCTTTACCATATAGTGAACATGGTGAATAAAATACAAATGTTTAAATGCACTTTTTTTTTTGCAATTTCACCACACTTGCAATTTTTTCCTACTTTCACTGTACACTATATGGTAAAATAAATTATTTCATCTGAAAGTACAACTCGTCCCACAAAAAACAAGCCGTCATATGTCTATATTGACAGAAAAATAAAAAACGTATGGCTCTTGAAATAAGGGGAGGGAAAAAACTGAAAATGGAAAATTGCCAGAGGGTGAAGGGGTTAACTTGAAGTAAAAAACTACAAAAACACCATGTGTAAATATACCCTAATTCATATTCACTACTGATTTCTGTAAAGTGATGCAGAAAAATGTCATTGATATTTTACATGCAGATTGAACCCTTTCATTGACATACATTCATCTATTTGCCAATTCTTGAGCATATAATAAAAGGTCAAAATGTACGTGGTGTAGTCAGATTGGCTTAGCTGATGTAACTTCTCTTCTCTTCTTAGATGGGAAAGAATTTAAAGTAGTGTACATGGATTCCCCCCTTCCTAAGAAAGAGCTGAGCACAAGAGAGAAAAGCAAAATGTTTCATGAGGTTGTTCTGGACAAGTTCATGGGGAAAAATACCTTAATTCCGTTGAAAAAAATTTATCTGGACAAAGATGATGCATATTCCCATGTGAGTATATTTTTTTTCTGCATACAATATAGTCCATGCTAGATTAGTTGCAAACCAATTCACAGGACCTGATATAGGACCCAGGTCAGTAATCTGTGCTCATCAGACAGCATTCTGTAAACCGCCTCTTACCTGATATAGACCCCAGTTCCCAGTGGCATAACTAGAGTCCGATGTGACCCGGTGTGAAATCTGGACCTTGCTCCTCTCCCCATGCACAAGTTGCCGCTCCTTGCAAGTGCATGTTGGTCACATGTATGGACACTTGATGTGTTCTGAATCCTATAAAGACTTACAAATTGACCCCTTTCCTCCTTCATTATGTATTAATGTCCCCCATTTTGCAATATATATGGTCTCCACCCTGCCATATATGGTCCCATCTGATATATGGTCTTCATTCAGCTCTATATGGTCCACCTAGAATATGGCAATAATCCTTGTACATTTGGTCCTCCTGGTATGTGTGGTCCTCCTCATCACGTCACTATAGTCCTCCAATTATTATAATGCACCCTCATATTTCTTCATATATTATAATGTATCCTTTAGTTCTCCATGCATAAGGTAGCCCCCATAGTCATCCAATGATTATAATTCACCTCCATGTTCCTCTATATAATATAATTCATGCCCAATAGTACTCCATGGATTATAACGCACTCCCCATAGTCCTCTATGCATAAAATAGCCCCCGTAGTCCTTCAATTATTACAATGCAATTTGGATGTTTTTCTTTGTAAGGCTGGTTTCACACTATTGTATTTTGGATTCCAAGGGCATGCAGGAAAAACCTGCATACCCACAGATTCCCCTTCAATGATAAACTGGATGCACCTGCACCCTGTGCTGGAGCATCTGTTTGCATATTTTACAGGGATCCAGTGGATGGTAAATGACACACCCCCTATGGCGCATGTGCAGTTCATAGAACACGGACCGGAAATCCGGATCCACCAGGATCTGGAGTCCAGATGAATCTGTGTCTCATAGACCACCATACAGATGGATGGTGGATCCGGGCATCATGGTTTTTTTCACGGCGACCAAAATTGCTACAAGATGCAGATTTTATCTCCATGAAAAATCTGTGGACACCTCAATCCACCCGGATCCAGGGCAAATCGTACCCAACTGGATGCACCCGCATGGTCGCGGCCCCATTGAAAACTGATGCGGGTGCATCCAGTTTGTGACGGATTCACACTGATACCAAAAAACGCCAATGTGAAACCAGCCTTAGAAAATACTTCTGTCTTGCCACAGTAACACAGCACCCACTGACCTTGTGGAGATCAGTGGAGGATAACACTGCAGGCACCAGTTAAAGCACTCAAACACAGTGAAACCCAAGGTGCATTGCTCCCTAGAATTTTAATATGCAGATGAAGTCCATGGAGCCTCGGTTAAGAGTCTACAACATGGACACCAGCCAGTTATCCCGCCAGGGAAGGACCTAGCCCAGGGTATTAGTAGCCCTTAAGTCACTATCCAGCCCTTGCGAGCTTGAAGATATGGCCAGGGGTTTACCATGGACTAGGTATCCAATCACAGACAGCTGTTTCGGGTTGTTGCCCCTCATCAGTGTGGTGCAGGATTCTGGCTGGGTGGGAGCAATGCTTGATAGACAGACATCACAAAGCACCCACTGACCTTGTGGAGATCAGTGGAGGATAACACTGTGGGCACCAGTTAAAGCACTCAAACACAGTGAAACCCAAGGTGCATTGCTCCCTAGAATTTTAATATGCAGATGAAGTCCATGGAGCCTCGGTTAAGAGTCTACAACATGGACACCAGCCACTTATCCCACCAGGGAAGGACCTAGCCCAGGGTATTGGTAGCCCTTAAGTCACTATCCAGCCCTTGCGAGCTTGAAGATATGGCCAGGGGTTTACCATGGACTAGGTATCCAACCACAGACAGCTGTTTCGGGGTTGTTGCCCCTCATCAGTGTGGTGCAGGATTATTGCTGGGTGGGAGCAATGCTTGATAGACAGACATCACAAAGCACCCACTGACCTTGTGGAGATCAGTGGAGGATAACTCTGCGGGCACCAGTTAAAGCACTCAAACACAGTGAAACCCAAGGTGCATTGCTCCCTAGAATTTTAATATGCAGATGAAGTCCATGGAGCCTCGGTTAAGAGTCTACAACATGGACACCAGCCAGTTATCCCACCAGGGAAGGACCTAGCCCAGGGTATTGGTAGCCCTTAAGTCACTATCCAGCCCTTGCGAGCTTGAAGATATGGCCAGGGGTTTACCATGGACTAGGTATCCAACCACAGACAGCTGTTTCGGGGTTGTTGCCCCTCATCAGTGTGGTGCAGGATTCTGGCTGGGTGGGAGCAATGCTTGATAGACAGACATCACAAAGCACCCACTGACCTTCTGGAGATCGGTGGAGGATAACTCTGCGGGCACCAGTTAAAGCACTCAAACACAGTGGCTCCATGGACTTCATCTGCATTGCCACAGTAACATACAGGCCAGAGAGATGAAGAATATGGGAAATTGTTGTCACATGCAATACCGGGTTTCCTTGCGGATTTTCTTGCCCTTGCCGTCGCGCTTTGAGCAGCACACCACGCACATCCTCGTAGGTGCTGCCTTTTTAGTCGTTGGTGGAATGTAGTCCACAAAGTGGCGACCAGTTAGGCGTTCTGGGTTAGGAACGTCACTAGCACGACGGCCGGATCTGTTCCCAGACACGGATGGCGTTGGGTTGGATTCAAAAATCAGTTGCGCCACCTTCCACACAAAGTCTGAATGCACAAGAGACCTGTCACAGCTTTTTTTGTGCAGTACGTATGCGTTCCACAGGCATTGCTCCAGGAGATGGCGGAATATTTTTTTATAATATTTTTTTTTGCTGCTTCCGCATCGCCGGGTAAAATGTCATCGCCTGGTCAGCTCTGTCGACTCCTCCCATGGTGTTATTATAGTCGATGACCAGTCGTGGCTTCATGATGTCTTTCCCACCTCTTGTGTGGACCATGGCAGTGGAGGTGTTATGTACTGTACTCATCAGGCACACATCTTTTTTGTCCCGCCAGCGATTCGCCATCATCTTGCCTTTCTGCCAGGCAACCATGTCTCCGGTTTTCAGTTTTTGTTTTGAAAACATGGATGGCAGGTCACGACGGTTGGCCCTAACAGTTCCATAGCCATCCGTCTTGTGCTTGAGCAAGCACTCGTACAGCTCCGGTGAGGTGTAGAAATTGTCCGTTGTGACACAATACCCCTGATTCAGCAACGGCTGAAGCAGGGTGAGGACCGATGATGTTGCCATCCCATAGCGGCTGTACCTGGGGTCGAATTGTGTGCCTTTACCGGTGTAGATCACCGAATTCCAGATATAGCCAGTGGCCGACTCACAGAGCATGTACGATTTTATGCCAAACCGGGCTCTCTTGGACGCAATATACTGGATCCAGCTGAGGCGTCCCTTGTATGCCATCAGACTTTCATCCACACTGAGGTCTCTGTCTGGCACATAGGCCTGCTGGAAATTTCGGAGGATCAGCTGGTACACCTCCCAAATCTTTTTGAGTTTTGGCGCCGGATGTGAGGCTGCGTCAAAATCGTCATTGTTGGTAAAGTGTAGATATCGCATAATCAGGGAAAAGCGGTACTCCGACATGACGGTGCCAAAAAATGGGGTTGCCAGCAATTTATTGGTAGTCCAATACCATTTCTGCAGGGGTTTCCCCACCACCCCCTGAAGAAGAATTAGCCCCAGGAACTGCCAAATGTCCTCTTTGGTCACCGGTGCCCATTTCCTGTTACGGGAAAACCAGGTGTGCACAGTAGCGGACTGCTGCTGGTACCGATTTGTCTCGGCGACAATTTTGGCAATGACGTCGTCCGTCAAAAATAATTTGAAGTACGCCAAGGGGTCACTGGGGTCAATGTCCACCTTCATACCTGGTGATCCGGTAAAGGGGAATCTTGGCGACGGTACCTCATCAATGGCGCAGTCAATAGGGCACCAAGTGCGGACATCACTGAGGTCAGGTGCACCATGTTCGCTGTCGCTGTCAGACGATTCCTGCCACGAGTCGCTGACGTCCGCAAAGGGCTCTATGTCGCTGCCGCTGTCTTCCATCACATCCACAGCCGCTTTGGAGATGCGATGCTTTGATGCCATGACAGCAAAATGGGCAGGCAGGGCAGTGAGGACGAAAAAATGTCAGATCTCAGTGGATACAATGTCACATCTGAGTCTGACAGGAATTCTGACAGGATTTCACTTTTTTTTAAATTTATATACAGTGTGTGTGTCACTTTTATTTATTGAATCTGGCGCCTGGCTCCGCCTCCCAGGAGCCTCTGCGGCTCAGAGAGACGGACCCAGGAAGCAAGATGGCGGCGCCCACCGGAGGCACAGAGGGATCACAGCGGGGACACCTCTAGACCACCAGGATGGGGTAAGGGGACACCGCGGACAGTTCTCCCATTCACCCCGAGCGTCACTCGGGGTTACCGCTTCTGGACGCGAAATTTAACCCCGAGTGACGCTCTGGAATACCGGCAGGGAGCTTAATGTTGTTGAGGCCGCTTGGCAGCTTCCCTGACCAATTTTCTCGTTCTCTTTTTATTCATTTCTAATGGCTTTCCATGTATAGGTAATGTCATTGTTGTTCAAACTTAAGCCACTTTTTGATGACCATCTTCACAGTGATCCATGGTATATATTATATTGAAAAAATTCTACCCTTCTCCTGATTGATAACTTTCAACATTAAGGACCTATCCACACGATGCATAATTTGCCCCATATTTCATGCGGATCCGCTGCAGATCCGCCCTAAGTTTGGAGCAGCATGTTTTCCCAGCCAAGTCTGTTGAATTTGGGATGTCCTGACCGTATGGTGCATATTTTCTTCCGCTGCGGATACTCTGCATGTTTGATTGCAGGAAAATCTGCACTATGTCAATTGTTTCTGCAGATTTTACCGCGTAAAAGCAGTGTTCACACAATGCGTATGTGCTGCGTATTCTGAGCCACAATTTCAGGTAGTGATAGTGTTGAGAGGGGAGCAGGATTTAACATCTTTTTTTTCTATTTTTTTTTGGCCAAAGTATCCCAATTTTATTAAAATAGACAAAAAGAACCTGCAAATACGCATCAAATCCAAACCAAAAACGCATCAATAACGCTCCATGCAGACGGATGTTTTTGGTGCTTTTTTCTGACACTAGGTGCAGATTTTGGAAGTACAAATTCAGCGTGCGAGCGCAGCCTAATTTCCCCGTGCTGTGTTGTAAACTGTTTATATACCATGGCTTTTGCAGTAAAATGCAACTAAGAAAATGTCAGGAAAATCTTACTAGAACATCTAAACTTTATTTGGGATTGTCTAGAATTACTTTAAATGATAGCAACTGTGTACTTACTATTTAATCAGAGGACGGTGTTCACACTTATGCAACCAGATTATTTTAGTTTTATTTTTTCCCTCAAAATGATTTTTGTTTTTCAGTGAATTTGTACAGATTATGGGTGACATGACAGAAGCACTCCCATTTATATTTTTACTAAAATGTTTGTGTGTATGTGCATTTAGTGTGTACCTCTGCGCTATCTTGATCCAGCACCATTCTGCCCCTTAGTGTCGTAATTCCTCTGTTGACTCTTCAGTGATAGTTCAATTTACGTAACCTGGAAGTTGTTTTTACAATGAAAGTCTATGTAGCATCAGAACTAGACTTACACTGTAAAAGAGACTTCTGGCTCACGCATAGAGTGAACCGGAATAGCAGTGACGTCACTGATAAGCAAAGCATAATGGTGCTGGATTAAATTATCGAATGGAAGAGTTGTTAAAATGTCCCAAAGGAAAATGCTTGTAGCGCCCCACAGCATTGGAAAATCTCCACAGAGTTTTAGCTACTGGTTTTAGCAGAGACCTGCGAGATTACGAATTGGGCTGTTTTTTTCAATCACATGATTGCCGGTATACATTGTGTATCGATAATCACATGAAAGTAAATGAAAGCGCCTGTAAAGAAAAAAAGATTTTTCTCCCATCGGAAATAATCAAAACATGTCAGATAGGGAAGAAATGTCTTCCCTTGGTTCCCCGGTACCGCCAAAGTCACCCCTCGCTTACAAAATGGCGCCAACACCAGCTCTTCTTGATTTCTCTCGTATCTGACATGCTGTAACATGTTAGATAGGAGAGAAATGTCGTCTCCCAGTTCATCCCCACTCTCCCACAGTCACCTTGATGAGCAGAGAGTCCCCGCTGCGGGTCTGAGTGTCCGGGTGACCTCAGTGAGATTACCACAGGTCAGAATCCTTGAGTCACACAGGGGGCTAGTGTGACCCACGGTAGCTCTCCTGGCAGCAGAGTGCCTGCTCCTGGCATTTACTGTGGGTCACACTTGCCCCCTGTGTGTGTGCTCTTCCAGCATATGGGGGATGCCCCCACATGCTGGAAGACTGACATTTGTTGAGGGACCTCCCACTAGACTACTCTTGATCTTATTTTCTTGAGGTTTTTTTTTCAATAAATTGGTGAAAGAGGGATTGTTTTTGGGGTGTGTTCTTTCTTTTTCAAGTAAAAGTGTTTTTTCTTGTTTTCATTTGTGTCCTTACTAACTGAGGTTGCAATGTCGGGTATCTGATGGACATTTTGACAATACTAACCTGTATGCTTGATGCCAGCTGACATTACACAGCTGGCTTCAACCCCAAATGCCATTACTCCGTTTGAAAATGTACCAGGGCAACTGGAAGAGCCAGGCCGAAGCGCAAGGAGTGGCGCATCTAATGAAGGCACCACTTCTGAGGTGGCTGCGGTCTGTTATTCTTAAGCTGGGGAGGGACCAAGAACAATGACGCTTCCCATCCTGAGAATACCAGACCCCAGCTGTCAGCTTCACCTTTGCTGGTGGTTTCATTTGGGGAGGACCCTACACTGTTGTTTTTTCTATTATTATTTATAAATAAATAATTAAAAACAGCATGGAATGACCTCTGTTTTGGATTACCAGTTAAGGTAAAGCTGCGGTCTGCAGGCTGCAGCCGTCTGCTTTACCCTAGCTGGCTATAAAAAAAATAGGGGGTACCGTATGTTGTTTTTTTCAATTTATTATTTTGGCTAAATGCAAAGCTAAACACTGTTTAATTGCAAATGAAAGGCACTAAAGGGTGCACGCTTATATTATCTAGTAGTGTGGGACATTATATAACTGTTTGACATCTGTCTATCTATTCATCTAGCTATCCTAGCTTTTTAGAGTATGTAAAACATGGTCAAAACCGCATAGTGTATGCCATCCGTGTGCTGCACATTTTTCTCACACCCACTGACTTGTATTGATGAGATTTGCAACATGCTGCGATTTGCCACGCATGTTGACTTTTGAACAGAAGAAAACTATCAGATATGCTCTTGTTGGTACGAGTGCAATGTGGTGTTTTCTTGCATTGCCCTCTCAGGTTTTATTTGCAGATAGGAGTGACCCCCAAAAGTGACAAATTTGGTGCTAAAGCAACATTTTTGTAAATAAAAAATTTTCAATATGACGGCCTATTGTTACCAAATTCTGTGTAGTACCTGTGGGTTCAAAATGCTTAATATACCCCTTGATAAAATCCTTGAAGGTCTAGTTTGTAAAATGGGGAAACTTGTGGGGGGTTCTGCTGTTTAGGCAACTTGGGGACCCTGCAAATACCACATAGACCCGCAATCTATTTCAACCAAATTTGTGTTCCAAAATCCATATATTGTTCCTTCCCTTCTGATCCGTACCATTGTCCAAACAGAGGTTTCTGACTACATGTGGGGTATCAGTGCACTTATAAGAAAGTGGGTAACAAACTGTGGGGTCCACTCTTTGGTGTTACCTCTTGTAAAAGTGAGAAATGTGGTTCTAAAGTCACACTCTTGTGAAAACAAACAACATTTTCAATATGATGACCTGTCGTTATTGAATTCTGTGAAGTACCTGTGGGTTCAAATTATTTCCAAAATGGGGTCATTTGTGGGTGGTTTTTGCTTTTTAGGTACTTTAGGATTTATATTACAAAATTCGATTGGTGTACCTTCCCTCCTGAGCCCTCTTCATTGTCCAAACAGAGGTTTCTGACCACATGTGGGGTGTTGGCACACTCAGAAGAAACTGGGTAACATATTCGGGTCCAATTTGTCATGCTATCCCTTGTAAGAGTGAATAAATTGAGGCTAAAGCAACATTTTTAGGTAAAATGTACATTTATTTTTCGTTCCACTTTTGCATTCATTCCTGTGAAGCACCTGAAGGGTTAATAATCTTCTTGAATGTGGTTTTGAGCAGTCTAAGGGGTGCAGTTTTTAGAATGGTGTCACTTTTGGGTATATTCTGTGATATAGGCCTCTCAAAGTCACTACAAATGTGATGTGGCCACTAAAACTATGGTTTTGTTTTGTTTTTTTTTCTTTTATTTTGATGAAAAAATGAGAAATTGCTGATGATATTTGAATCCTTCTAACTTTCTAACAAATAAAAACGTCAAAAGTGGTGCTCACGTAAAGTAGACATGTGGGAAATGTTATTTTATTAACTATTTAGTGTGATGTAACTCACTGGTTTAAAAGCATAAAAATGAAAAAATTTGAAAATTTGAAAATAGTGGAAAATTTCACAATTTTTTTCACATATAAACACAAACAATATTGTACTAAATTTACCACTAACATGGAGTACAATATGTCACAAAAAGAAACAATTTTGGAATCACTTGAACCTTTCCACAGTTATGACCTCATAAAGTGATAATGGTCAGAATTGTAAAATTTGGTCTAGTCATTAAGGTCAAAATTGGCTCAGTCACTAAGGGGTTAAATCATGGAAAGAAACAGCTGTGATCCCCAGCTGTAATGTCTAAATACTCTTTTACTTCCTCCCTGCCCAGAAGTTGTGGTATATCCCACCAGTCCCTGTATAGTCAGACACAAGGGCACGTTTATTTTTTAAATTAGATGATGTGTATTTAAAAATCACACAATAATCCATCACAGACATTTTCCATTGAGATCTGTTAGGCTACTTTCACATAGCAATTTTTTAAAATCCGATGCTGTCCGATATAAATCGGACAGCATCGGATCTAAACTGATCCCTGCAGTCGAGTTGCTGTCACCTGTCACAGCTGTTCTCCCCTGTGTGTCCCCCTTCATCACCCCTGTGTGTCCCCCCTCTTCTCCCTTCTGTTTCCCCCTCTTTTTTCCCCTCTTCACCCCTGTGTGTCCCCCTCTTCTCCCCTGTGTGGCCCCCTCATGTCCCCTGTGTCCCCCCCATCTTCACCCCTGTGTGGCCCCCTCATGTCCCCCAGTACTCCCCCCTCCTTTCCCCTGTCCTCCGGAATAAAAAATAAAAAAACATTTTATTCTCACCGGTCCACAAATCCTGCGGCGCTTCCAGCAGTCTTCTTCTGATCCTAGGACCTCTCGTGATGTCACAGACACATGACCGGTTACCACGGTAACAGGTCATGTGACTCTGACATCACGGCAGGTCCTACAGGCAGGAGATGCTGGAGACGCCGGGTTGATCGTGGACAGGTGAGCATACATTGTTTATTATTTTTAACCCCTGCCTTACTTAATTTTACTTCCGCAATGTATATACATACATTGCGGAAGTAAAATTAGATGTTTAGAGCATTTTTACTGTACTGAGCATGTACTGAGCATGCTCAGTACAGTAAAATCGGGTCCGAGGACACATCCGATGTATCCTCGGACCCTGCGCCATAGGGCTCCATGCTAAAAACATCGGACCATATCAAATGTGCACTAAATGGCATCCGATTTGGTCCGATCCGATTTTGTCCGATTTTATTTTCTAATCGGAGCATGCTCCGATTTTTGCACCGATAAACAAATCGGACAGAATCAGATCGGACCAAATCGGATGCCATTTAGTGCACATCCGAATCGGTCCGATGCCCATAGGGCTGCATGGGGGCCAAAATCGGTCCGATGCTGTCGGATTTTTATCGGACAGCATCGGAATTCAAAATTCCGTAATGTGAAACCAGCCTTACAATATGCATAGCTGAACTCGGAAATCAGAATATAGAATATACATCATTTATAAATACACTACGTCTTCAACATCCTTACCGAACCCTACACAATCCTCTACCCACCCTGTACTCACAGCCACTCTTAGCCCTGCAGTGTGCAGAGAACAGCAGAAAAATCCTCATCAGCTGTACTGTGAACACTGCCTCAGCTCTGCTATGTCACCATAAAGCCACGTTTAGATGTGTGTAATGCTGGCTTTACAATGACAGAGCCATACGTCTAATCCCATCATGTGTCGTACAACCTGCTGAGTCCTGTATCTAATCCCATAATGTGTTCTACACCATGTATTTAATAACATCCTGTGTAATACATTCCAAGTATCTAATCTCACCCTGTGAGATACACTCCATATATCTAATCTGTGTGTGATACACCATGCATAGCTAAACCCATTTTGTGATACAGTCCACATATCTAATCTGAGCATGTGAAACACTCTGCCTATCTAATCCCAGGTTGTGATACACTACACAAATCTAATCCCATCATATCATACATATCATGTGTATCTAATCCCCTAGCATTTGATACACTCGATCTAATTCCAGCATGTGAAATACTCCCCATATGTAATTGTAGGGTTGTGACACCCTACACGTATCTAATCCTAGCACTGGATACACTCCATATATTCAATTCCAGCATGTAATGCACTCCGCGTATCTAACCCTAGGGCATGACAAAATGCACTTATCTAATCCTAGGGTATGACACACTCCGTGTATCTAATCCTAGGGCTTGACACACATCACGTATCTAATCCTAGGATGTGACACACTCCACGTATCTAATCCCAGGGCATGACACACTCCACATATCTAATCCTAGGGTGTGACCTACTCCACGTACTTATCCTAGGGTGTGATACATTCCACATATCTAATCCTAGGGCGCGATATACTCTGTATATCATGTTTCAGTCATAATGGGAGATAGCTGTACTCTAGGTTTTAATGGCAAATTTAAGTACCTGCTCCCTCTAGTGTTTAAAAGTGGAAAATATCAAAACATTTTACATTATTTTTCGTATTGTTTACTATTTTTTTTGTGTTTTTTTTTTTCTTTTTAATTAAAATATTAAGGGCATGTGCACAGAGGGCGTTTTTTGCTGCAGCAAAAAACACAGCAAAAGCTGTACAGGCTTCTAGTATCTCCAGATTTCCTGGCAGGAGACTTCCTGTGTCTTTTGTGCGTTATTGCTACGTTTTGATTGTTGCGTTTTTTTCAGCGTTTTTGCCATTGACTGCAACAAAAACGCAGAGAACAACTGACATGCTCAGTCTTTTCAAAACGCAGCAAAACCTGTGCAGGATTCAGTTTCTGCTAAGAAACTGGACCAATGTGTGTGCACAGCTTTTCCCTGATTCCCATAGGTTTTAATGGTAATCAAAAATGCAGATATTAGGCTCCTTTCACATCTGCGTTTATATGTAATTTTCGGCAGATGTCACCACATCTGCCAGATCTGCCGCGTAATGACCGACTTGCAGCACTGATCCGGCGAGCCCCATTCATTCTCTATGGGCCCTTTTAAATGCAATAAATTGTGCAAGCAATATAAAGCTTTTGCTTCCTCTTTTTTACAGATTTTTTTTTATTATTCTCCTATTTCTGTAAAACATATTCTGGAGGAAACATCTCCTCCTGTGGTGAATGTATAAGCATATGGGCAAAGCGGCACTGTGCCTGTATTTGGTAAATGCATCTACTTATCCCCGACAAAGGTTTTGCATGAAATAAACCCAGTAAAGCTGGAAGTTGTGGGTGTCTGCAGTAACCTTTTACAAACAAAGGCTTTGTCTGTGTAGGGAACACATTAGTCAGGATGCAGTGTCAGAAAGGAGAATTCACTACAGAAAGTGTATATTTTAGGATAAAGACATGACAAAAACATTTGCTACATAATATGGTTTTTAGAAAGACAAAAGTATATTTCCCATAAATTATGACATCAGCCATTTCTTTCAGATTAGTGTCAAATTCCACTGGAGCCCCTAGATCAGAGGGTGATTGGTGACCATAATCCCAATGATTTGCTAATTTAGAAGACTTTCCAATCAGTAAATTCTGGTCTATCTTTGAAATATACACCTGTGGGAAGCCAATTAACCAATATCAACTGTGAGAGGGGAATAAGCTTTGGCCAGTCTGTTTCTTGTGGAGGAATAGAGTTAGGTTGCCCTCTCATCTGTGGAAAAACTCAGCGAGTGTAATCCAAGAAAACATCAGATTGCACTCACCCCAATGTGACATGCATATCTACAAGTTTTTCCTCAGCGATAAATTGTCTCACCGTATACCCAGCCCAAGCACATGGCTCATTCATTCATTGTTCGTAGACCGTGGGGACAGGACTCATTGAGGTCACTTGAGGACATCTGTGCCATAGTAACTGCTAGCTAGTGGTTTACTATGACACCGGTGTGCTCAGGTGACCTCAGTTACTCCCCGCTTACCCTGCCGCAGCACTCTGCTCATTCATTCAGTGATCGGAGACCGCAGAGATAGAACCCTTTGTTCTTTATTGTGGCCTCTGATGAAACAGAGCTGAGATTGCGTCACGGTTTCAGAGAGAAGACATAGCAGAGGATCGAGGATGGGTATGAAGGGGTAATAAAGATGGAGTCCAGATATGTCTTTGTGTTTGTATGTCTAATAAAATGTTTTTTTTTCTATGTTTGTTGGGTCTTCTTTACTATTTATTTGAGATTCTTAATGGCTGGGTCTAATATTGGCCTGACATTAAGAATCTCGGGCTTAATGCCAGCTGGCAATACAAAGCTGGCATTAACCCCTTATTACCCAGGTATGCCACCGCCACCAGGAGTGCTGGAAGAGCCAGATAAAGTGCCTGGAAATGGTGCTACGATGAATGCGCCATTTTCAGAGGCATTGTAGGCTGCAGTTCTTTGACGTGGAGGGGGCCCTAAAATGATGGGTCCTTACCTCGCTGACAATACCAAACCCCAGCTGCCTAGTTTTCCTTGGCTGGCAATTATAAATAGGGTGGAGCTCTACGCTTTTTTTGGCCAGCCTAGGTAAAATTAAGCAGCTGAGGTTAGCAGCTCGCAGCTGTCTGCTTTAGCTGTGCTAGACTAAAAAATACAACAGAGTCCTTTGGTTTTCTTTTTAATTTAACACAGTATGTTGGCAGCCTGGTTGCTATACACTAATCTGTATGGCAGTCAAGCACAATCACAGTCCAGATTGAGGAAATGCAGTCTGATAGCAACAGCCAATCACAGACTCTCTCACAGAGAGTGAGCGTTTGTAATTGTGTGTTGTCGGTCAGTACATTGAATATGCATGAAGCTTTATGGGCAGCCCCGAAAGCAAGCAGTGGGACACTGGTAAGCTCGATGTAACTATCCTAGCCTCTCTATCCCATCTATTTATCTGATTTTCTATCTGTCTTATGTGTCTATTTATTCTAACTTTCCTGCGGCCAAGCCCATGTTAAAAAAGCATGTCATATTTATGACATATGCATGAAGTATAGATACTAGGTGCGGAGAAACTGCACACTGGCATGACATTCACATGTCATACAGGTGTCAAAACACTTTCACACAACTGCCTCCAAGATTTCTCCCAAATATCCCCTATCCTCTGGAATTCTATGCCCCAACACATCTGATTATGCACCATGCTCGGATCCTTCAAACGGAACCTGAAAACCCTCCTCTTCAGGAAAGCTTACATTGCAGTCTGCATTGACCGAGCTGCCACACCACTGCCACCAGAGCTACCGCACCCCTGACCTACTGTCTCCTCCCCAATATCCTGTAGAACAGGGGTCTCAAACTCGGCTGGGTTGGTGGGCCGCACATAGAAAAAATTTTTTATCGGGGGCCGCATTGCTTGTAGGACTGAGGGTACCGTCACACTAGGTGACATCGCCGGCGACACACGGGAGCGCGCACATTTTTGGCACCCCGTCAGCGTCGTGTGTTTAGACGCGGCGATACCTTCGGTGATGCTTTGGCGATGTTTCAGGCAATGTCGCTGTTGGGGTGTCTAGAAACCCCAGCAGGGATCCTGTAACATGGGAGCCTATGGCTCCCATCGCCTGTAACATCGCTATTCGCGATGTTACACAGGGCGATGCTTACACATCGCCTGAGAGTGGTTGCCTGGTTTCACAGCAGTGCTGTGAAACCAGGCGACCACTCTGAGCCGATTTTTCGGTGCATAATCGCCACTTTACACGGGGCGATGTCACCTGGTGTGACGGTACCCTGACATTTTTAGTAATACCAGATTTTTTGGTCAATGTAGTAACGTCCAAATCCTGATCCCCCTTCTTGTAGTAATGTCCGCATCTTGGTCCCTTTCTTGTTGTAATGTCCCCATACTGGTCCCCATCCTGGTCGCCCTCTTGTACTAATATCCCCAACCTGATCCCCTTCTGTAGTAATGTCCCCCGTGCTGGTCCCTTTTTGTAATGATGACCCCCTTACTGGTTCCCTTTTGTAGTTATGTCACCATCCAGTCCCCATACTGGTCCCCTTTTGTAGTGATGTCCCCATCCTGGCCCCCATAGTGTAGTAATGTCCCCCATGCTGGTCCCCTTTTGTAGTGATGTCCCCATCCTGGCCCCCATAGTGTAGTAATGTCCCCCATGCTGGACCTCTTTTTTAGTGATATCCCCAACCTGGTCTGCCTTCTTTTTACACACTCAGACATATTCACTCACAATCACACCCACTCACACATTAACTCACCCACACTCACATTAACTCACACTCTCACACTCACGTGGAACAAAAGGGGGGGGAAGCACAACCCATGAGCGGTACCTGGTGGTCTAGTGGGGGCGTCAATAACAGATATGGGGGGTTCGCATCTCACCTTTGGAGGTTCTGCAACCCTGCACAACCTCGGCGTATCGCAGTGGATGGCTCCGGACTCCAGCGGTCGGGGTTTCCTCCACGAGCAGCTCCTTCTTCCAGTCAGTTGACACGAGCAGCCGATCACCTGCCCCTGTGACGTTCTCGGTTACGTCACCGCAGGTCCTTTGGATTCTGTTAGCGGTGACTTTGGCTCACAGCTGCTCCTGCTGCAAACTTAGGATGGGGATATGATATTTGTACAGAAGTGTGTGATTATAACAGAAGTACTAGAGCACAGGAGGCACATGTTTAATTATCTTTAATATACCACAACGTGTTTCCACGGCGGCCCGCCGTCTTCATCAGGTACATCCACCTGATGAAGAATGCGGACCACCAAGGACTTTTGTTATAATCACACACTTCTGTACAAAATCGCGCACTCTGACACCCTCACGCATTCACACTCACAGGCACCCCACAGGCGCTCTGACACCCACAGGCACTCAAGAGGCACTCTCAAGACAGGCACTCACACACACAGGCACTCACACACACAGGCACTCACGAACACAGGCACTCACGAACACAGGCAGTCACGAACACAGACACTCATGCTCACAGACACTCACAGGCGCTCACAGGCATTCACGCTCACAGGCACAGACACTCACAGGCACTCACACTCACAGGCACTCACACTCACAGGCACTCACACTCACAGGCACACTCACAGGCACTCACACTCACAGGCACTCACACACACAGGCACTCACATTCACAGGCATAGGCGCTCACGCTCACAGGCACTCACACTCACAGGCACTCACTCACAGGCACTCACGCTCACAGGCACTCACGCTCACAGGCACTCACGCTCACAGGCACTCACAGGCACTCACGCTCACAGGCACTCGCACTCACAGGCACTCACACTCACAGGCACTCACACTCACAGGCACACTCACAGGCACTCGCACTCACAGGCATAGGCGCTAACAGGCACTCACGCTCACAGGCACTCACACTCACAGGCACTCACGCTCACAGGCACTCACGCTCAAAGGCACTCACGCTCACAGGCACTCACGCTCACAGGCACTCACGCTCACAGGCACTCACGCTCACAGGCACTCACGCTCACAGGCACTCACACTCACAGGCACTCACACTCACAGGCACTCACACTCACAGGCACACTCACAGGCACTCACACTCACAGGCACTCACACACACAGGCACTCACATTCACAGGCATAGGCGCTCACAGGCACTCACGCTCATAGGCACTCACGCTCACAGGCACTCACACTCACAGGCACTCACACTCACAGGCACTCACGCTCACAGGCACTCACGCTCACAGGCACTCACGCTCACAGGCACTCACGCTCACAGGCACTCACGCTCACAGGCACTCACGCTCACAGGCACTCACAGGCACTCGCACTCACAGGCACTCACACTCACAGGCACTCACACTCACAGGCACACTCACAGGCACTCGCACTCACAGGCACACTCACAGGCACTCGCACTCACAGGCACTCGCACTCACAGGCACTCGCACTCACAGGCACTCACAGGCACTCACGCTCACAGGCACTCACGCTCACAGGCACTCACGCTCACAGGCACTCACGCTCACAGGCACTCACGCTCACAGGCACTCACAGGCACTCACAGGCACAGGCACTCACACGCACAGGCACTCACACGCACAGGCACTCACACTCACAGGCACTCACACGTACAGGCACTCACACTCACAGGCACTCACACTCACAGGCACTCACACGCACAGGCACTCACACGCACACTCACAGGCACTCACACTAGCACACACTTTTATTACACTAACCATGCTGGTCCAGTGCATGGGGACCCTGGGGCTTCCCTGTGCGGCCCCCAGCACTTTGGACCAAGAATCATGCTGGCAGCGGTCCAGTGCATGGTGCCGCCGCTTTCCCCGCTATAACATTACTTGCGGCCGCTTCACTGTCTCTGCCGCTCGCTCTGCAAGTTCAATGCGAGTCACCGTCAGCCAATGAGAGGCCCGCAGGTGACGTCATCGGCCTCTCATTGGCTGAGGGGCTTGTATTGAGCTTACAGAGCGGCAGAGCAAGCGGCAGAGACAGTGAAGCGGCCGCAAGTAATGTTATAGCGGGGAAAGCGGCGGCACTATGCACTGGACCGCCGCCAGCATGATTCTTGGTCCAAAGTGCTGGGGGCCGCACAGGGAAGCTCCAGGGGCCGCATGCGGCCCGCAGGCCGCGAGTTTGAGACCCCTGCTGTAGAATGTAAGCCCGCAAGGGCAGGATCCTCTCAACTCTGTAAGAGTATGTCATATGTAAACAAATTACTGTAAACTATCTATAAATTTGTATGTAACCCCTTCTCATGTACAGCACCATGGAATTAATGGTGCTATATAAATAATAATAATAAAATGCATGACACTGCTACTTTTCTCGCCGAGATACTCTTACAGTTAGGTACAGAAATATTTGGACAGTGACACAAGTTTTGGGATTTTATCTGTTTACCCTTTTTACCAAATCATCCATGGCTTCCTCACTTCAGGCAGTCATTGCCTGCAAGAATTATCTAAATAGTATTAAAAATGAACAATTTCTTTACGGTTAAGTAAACTTTTCCAATTGTTTTTGAGCCCCTGACATGAGGACGTTTAGTAATAAAATTGTTGCAATTCCTAAAAGTTTCACAGGATATTTTTATTCAACCCTTTTAGGCTACTTTCTCATTAGCGTTCCCCTCCGCAGCATTCTGCGGAGGGGAGCCGCAATGTGAGCGCAGCACCGCAAGCCCCTTTCTTTATAATGGGAGCGCACGGTGCTGCGCTTGACTGCACATAGTAACATAGTTTTACATAGTAACATAGTTTTTAAGGTTGAAGGAAGACTTTAAGTCCATCTAGTTCAACCCATAGCCTAACATGTTGATCCAGAGGAAGGCAAAAAAAACCCCATGTGGCAACACTAATCTCCACATTGGGGGAAAAAATTCCTTCCTGACTCCAGATACGGCAATCAGACTAATTCCCTGGATCAACGCCCTATCAAAGAATCTAGTATGTATAACTGGTAATATTATAGTTTTCAAGAAAGGCATCCAGGCCCTTCTTAAATGTTAGTAGTGACTCACTCATTACAACATCATACGGCAGAGAGTTCCATAGTCTCACTGCTCTTACAGTAAAGAATCCGCGTCTGTGATTATGATTAAACCTTCTTCCCTCCAGACGTAGAGGATGCCCCCTTGTCCCAGTCTCAGGCCTAAGAGTAAAGAGATCATTAGAAAGGTCTCTGTACTGCCCCCTCATATATTTGTACATTATTATAAGATCACCCCTAAGCCTTCGTTTTTCCAAGCTAAATAACCGTGCGCACCCATTCACTTCTATATGGAACGCTGCGGAGGGGAGCGCTAATGTGAAAGCACCCTAAATTAATCTTTTTCTCTACCTGTGAACTTGTCATTCACTCTAAGGCTATGTGCCCACTTGACATTTGTGCAACTGAAAAACCGCATAAACACAGGACACAAACGTATTGCGTATAAGTAAAATGCTGCACAGAGAGACAGACACACAAAATGCACAAATTAATTGACATGGGCATTTTTGAGCGCATGCGTTTTGTGCAGCAAAAATGCACCACTTGAAAAACGCACATGTGGGCACAGCTTTTTTTAAAAACACATAGACTTTAATGATAAAGCTGTAGATGATGCGTTTTTGCTGTGAAAACGCAGCACCAAAAATGCACAAAACAAGATGGAGCATGAGCTCACTGAGGTGTCAGATTACAGCTGACTAGTCTATGGAGATAGGACTAGGGAGGAACGCCTTGATTAAAAGAGGAAAATGGAGAAGAAAACATAAACCCAGACCTGTATTGCACTTTTAAGTTTTTTTTTTTCTTCCCACAGAATTGGGGTCACAGCTACACTGTTTAGTACTGCTGTGTAATGATCTCTATTCAACTGTGCTGAGATGTGCTAGAGAGAGTCGGGAGAGAAGGAATTCCTCATGCTATGTGATAGACTATGTTCACATTCTCAGTTTTTGATCAGTTTTTCGCATCAATTTTTGTAAGCCAAATCCAGGAGTGGATGTAAAATACAGAAGGGGTGACGTGTTTCTATTCTACCTCTCCTGGGTTTTGCTTGTAAATCTTTATGTAAAATACTGACCAAATGCTCAACGTGTGATGGTTGCCTTAGACACATCATAGTAGCTGGTCTCTACCTACTAGCTCAGAGACAACTGAAAACTGCAGAGTGGAGAAATACAACAATGCAGGAAGTTACCGTATATAAATGCCAAATACAGTGTTATTCCTTATGCACACACACAACAGCTAATTGTGAAAAATCATCTGAATCCTCAGGTACATATAAAAGGGGTTGTAAACTTTTAGCTAATAATAATCATAAAGTCCTTCTTTTATACTTTTCTTCCCAAGAAATGTCCTTAAAATGCCTTTGCAACTCCAGTCTTATCACGATCTCTTTGCCCTTCTCTGTTTCTGCTTCTGTGTTTACCAATTTTATCTACATTGGTGGCTTCATGGGTAATATGGTGATATTGGCAGAATGTTTTCTGGTTTCCAAGTATTCTTTTTGCAAGCTCTTCAGATATTTTTGGATTGTAAACAAATTGCTTTCTATGGGAGTTTTATGCATAAAGTAAGAGTGTTAAAACTGGATTTAAAGTCTTATATTGAACTATGTTTTATACAATACATGTTGTACAATATGTTTTTATTGCCTGGCCCCTATACTTCGTTCATGTCGTCATCTCGTAAATAACTCATTTTTTATGGGCTGCTGTCAACATTTTAGAATGCTCCCCTATCCATCTACTGCTGTCTTAATTTTATTTATTATTTCCTTGTAGGTTGGAGAACACAATGTAGGAAGGAGTCTGCCATGTGAGGCTAAAGATTTTGATATCGATGTGACAGAATTGGAAACTTTTGGAACCGAGGAGAAGGATGCAACTTTAAATACAACGTTGTCTGATGTGGAGCCTCCAGAAACGTTTCAATTCTCCCTCAAATCATCTCAGTCTGACAAATTGAAAATGGAGAAGCAGATCATCAACAGCTCAAATCCAGATCAGTTTTGTAAGACCATCGTTGTAAGATTCTGTGTGTCTTGTCAGTTATTTTACTTGTGTACTTCTAAAGGTATCGTCACACGTAACGATATCTTTGCCGATATTGTTCAGAAGTCACGTGTTCGGCTGATCGTTCATCGTTTGATTTGAGGACAGGACCTCAAATGTATCGCTGGGCGCCCGGTGGACACGCAGCATCGCTGCATGTGACACCGGGAGACGACCAACAAGCCAGCTCCCAGTGCCTCTCTGCAAGCTCTGGGAGCTGGTATCCAAGGTAAACTGCGGGTAACTAGGCAGCGTGCGCTGCCTAGATACTCGAAGTATACCTTGGTTACCAGCCTTCTCCGCTCACCGGCTGGTATCCAAGATACACAGCGGGTAACTAGGGTGTCTAGTTACACGCTGTGTACCTTGGATACCAGCCAGTGAGCGATGAAGGCTGGTAACCAAGGTATACTTGAGGTATCTAGGCAGCGCGCGCTGCCTAGATATCCGCAGTTTAGCATGGATACCAGCCTGCAGACATCGTGGAAACGATATTTAAATCGTTTCCACAATGTCTCTGGTCCATTGATCGCTGGTGAGTCTACCTGTGTGACAGCTCACCAGCGATCTGAACGATATTGTTAGCGATCGCGCGTGCTTGTGATCGCTAACAATATCGTTCTTCAAATTGATGCGTGTGACTTCACCTTAAGGCTTTCTTCACACCATCTTCAGGAGCACAATACACTCTTCCATGCATCTTTTGACTGATCCTGATCCATGCAGCAAGGAGAAAATATAACTAAACTTTCCTTTAAGGTATTTTCCATTTGTACTGAGATTTGAATCAACTTTTATTACAAAATTGATGCACAAAAGAGATCGGTAATATATTGTGAAGAAAGCAGCACTACTGCTGTTATGGACTGTCTGTCATGTCTCATTCTGTCATTATCTAGAAAAATGCACATGTATGTTCACACATCTTTTCCAAGTGGATTTACTTTGTAAGGCCCCTATCACATCAGCGTTTTTGCTGATTTGCGGCAGATCCGGCAGATTTACCGTATCTGCCACATAACGGCTGCATTTGCGGCAAGCCCCATTCCTTCTCTATGGGACTTGTGGCAAATGCGGGTTTTGCCGCGATCTGGCAGTTGTGGCAGGTCAAAAGACCGCAGCTAGGAGCATTTTTTTGACCTGCCGCAAGTGCCAGATCGCCGCAAAAAACGCACCTGACGCAAAACCCATACAGAATGAATGGGGCTTGCTGGAAGTGCAGCTGTGATGCAGCAGATGCGGTAAATCACATCACGGTTTTGTTCCTGTCTGTGGGATCCTGTTTTTTGCAGGACCCCACAGACCGGAACGAACAGGACAGAATGTGTAGAAAAGTATGGTCTCGGATCCTGTATTTAGCTGTATTCATTTTCTGCTGCTGTCCATGGTGCTGAATTCACAGCCTGTGCATGAAATACTGCTGTCCATGGTGCTGAAGTTAGAATGGCAGGATTTCTGAGCATGCTCTTTGCAAAAAATCAGATCCGGGAAACAATCTGATTTTTTTTCACAGATCCGGTGCCCATAGACTCCAATGTTATGGGCGCTGGATCGCCCCAGATCCGTTTACGTCCAATTTTTCACCAGAGCCCAAATATGGTGCAGGCTCCAATTTTGGGCAAGGTGAAAAAAAACGGACAAAAACAAATCCGGCACAGAATACACAAAATTGGATGGCCTTATGGAACCAATCCAGCACCATAGGCATACATGGGAGGCAAAACCGGATCTGCTTTTGTCCGTCTCAAACCGGACAGAACCTGATGCACAAAACCGTGGTGAGAAGCCAGCTTTAATGATGTCAGGTATAATCCTGTTGCTTCCTGACACCTTTAGAGAATGGGCAAGAAACTGGATTATGAAAGAATCAGGTTTTTACCTGAAATAACTGATCTCCCTGATTTGAAAAAAAAAAACAGAAGTGTGAAACCAGCCTAATGGCCACGTCACACGTAACGATATCATTGCCGATATTGTTCAAAGGTCGTGTTCTGTGACACTTGAACGATGTTGAAACGACATCGTTGCGTGTGACACTACAAAAGATGAACGATTATTCGGCTGATCGTTCATCGTTTGATTTGAGGACAGGACTTCAAATCTATCGTTGGCCGCCTGGTGGACACGCAGCATCGCTGCGTGAGACACCAGGAGACGACCGGTAAGCCAGCTCCCAGCGCCTCTCTGCAAGAGCTGGGAGCTGGTATCCAAGGTAAACTGCAGGTAACTAGGCAGCCCGTGCTGCCTAGTTACTCGCAGTTTACCATGGATACTAGCCTGCTCCTGCTTACCGCAGCCTGGCAGCGGGAGCAAGACATCGTGGAAACGATATTTAAATCGTTTCCACGATGTCTCTGGTCCATTGATCGCTGGTGAGTCTGCCTGTGTGACAGCTCACCAATGATCTGAACGATATTGTTAGCGATCGCTCGTGCATGTGATCGCTAACAATATCATTCAGTAAATTGATGCGTGTGACGGCACCTTAAGGCCCCTTTCACATCAGCACTTTGCTGATGTTTGCGGCTGATCCGGCAGGTGGCGCCGAATCGGCCGCCTAACGACCAACTTGCGGCCCGGAACCGGAAAGCCCCATGCATTGTCTATGGGGTTTGCAGTCCGGTGCGGCAAGTGTGGTTATGCTTGATGCGGCAGACCTGGAACTTGCAGCCGCGAAAAAAAAAACGCTCCTTGCAGCTTTTTTTTTTCTCGGGCGCAAGTGCCGGATACGGACGATCCGGCATAACCACACTTGCCGCACCCATCTGCAAGCCTAATAGACAATGCATGGGGCTTGCCGGATTCACGGCAGATTTACCGCATCTTCGGAATAACGGCTGACTTGCCGTTCTCTATGGGACTTGCGGCTTTTGCTGCGGTCTGGCAAATCTGGCATTTGCGGCAGGTCAAAAAAAACATGCTTCGCTGCAGTTTTTGACTTGCCACAACTGCCATATGGCGTCAAAAAACCACACTTGCCACACCTACCGCAATTCTCAGAGAATGAATCGGTGCTTGCTGCAAGTCAGCCGTTACGTGGCAGATGCAGTAAATCTGCTGGATCTGCCTCCAGTAAGCAAAAACGCTGATGTGAAAGGGGCCTAAGCCAACTGAATAAGAAATGTAAAACTGCTGCATAAAAATGAACATAATGCACAGCAATGTCTAAATGAAATTGTTGTGCACAAGTTGTCTTTTGCTACTTATTTTTAACCACTTAAAGGAGATAGCCGGGATATATATAAATGGCACAGAGTGGTCACCGACCGCTCCTGACGGGAACAGCATGGCGGGGTGAACTCAGCAGAGCGGCTTTTCTACTCTGCTCTGTGCGGAGGGGGAGGGACAGCTGGTCTCCTGCTGATTGACAGCTGGCTCCCCACTACCTGTTTGGGGGAGCCGGCTGTCAGTCAGCGTGACGTTGGCTCTGACGCTCGTCGACAGAGGGGAGGATTCCTTTCCCCTGTAGTCGTGACGTGAGTGGAAGCTGAAAAATCACTGACAGGGTCGGTCTTTGACCGCTCTGGTCAGCGATGAACGACATCGGGCACAACAGGCAGGTAAGTGCCAGCTATCTGCCTGTTGGTGCTTAGGCCCTCTTCTTTTTTTTATATATATATATATATATATATATATATAATATAAAAAATTAAAGAGCAGCACTTTTATCCCTTACAAGGGTGGTGCAAAATCAGTCCAGGGCTAAGTTCCTTCACCCCCCTATACAGACCAGTAAACGACTGCAGCACTCCAAGAAAGATGTAATATGCCTTTAATGACCTTCAGGCAACCTGTGGTGGACGTTTCGGTCCTCAGACCTTCTTCCTTTTTGCTGGAAGAAGGTCTGAGGACCGAAACGTCCACCACAGGATGCCTGAAGGCCATTGAAGGCATATTACATCTTTCTTGGAGTGCTGCAGTCGTTTACTGGTCTATATATATATATATAATATATCCCGGACAACCTCTTCAAGACTTCCGAAAATAACAAACACGCTTCAGAAAAAAGACCGCCCATGTTGTCCTGAAGCAGGTTCACCTTGAAAACCTGGTGGAACAAGGACGTCATGTGCACAGACACTTAACCTTAAACCTCCTCCCAAAATGGCCAATTTCCATTTTTGTATTTTTGTTTTTTCCTCCCCTTCTCTGTCCATACACATATGAGAGCTTGTTTTTTGAATAACACCATTGGTTTTACCACACCGTGTACTGGAAAATGAAAAAAAAAATCAATGTAGTGAAAAGCAAAATAAATACACAATCCTGACCTCATTTTCTGAGAATTGTTTTGATGGCAGTGTGTGATAAAAATGACCTGACGTCATGATTCTCTTCGTCAGTACAATTACAGCTGACCAAACTTGTCCAGCTTTTATATTCTTTCAGTGGTGAAAAAAATTCAGAAATTTGTTAAAAAATACTTAAATCCATTTTGATTGTGTAGCCATTTTCCAAGTCCTGTGATGTTGTCATTTTTCGGTTGACAGAGCTGTGTGAGCGCATATTTTTTGCGGGGCCAGACAACATTTTTATTGACACTCTTTTAGGATAGATATGACATTCTGACTGCTTGGTTCAGCATTCTTTTTGCGGTGTTGCAGCCAACACAAAAAAATGCAATATTGTGGTTTTTAACTTTTTTTTTCTCTTTTCCAATCAGGTTGATAATTTTTTTTTTTCAGAATTTTAGTGGAGCGGTGATAACACATTTATTTATTTATCATCCTTATGCTAAAGAGGGTAATAAAGGGGTGATTCTAACAATTTTTTTCATATTTTAGAAAACTTTTATTTTTACTTTTTACCACATTCTATTAGGGGACTTGAGCCTGTAAGCGTCTGATTGCTTGTGCTATATACATCATTACCACAGAATTGCTGTATATAGTAAAAAAAAAAAACCTGGTTGCCCTCCCACTTATTTGGTTTCAAATGAGCTCTGTGATGACAAACATGGAGGTCTCAACAGACCCTTGGTTGTCACCCATCAGCATCCCACAATTGCATCACGGGGGCACCAGTGGACCCATAGATTGCCATTCAATATTGTGCAGAAAGAACAGGGTACTCACCCATTACGGTGCTAGTAGTCTCTTTATTCCTGGTTACATGGTACAGGTGGCAGGGAGGGAGGGAGGTGGAAGACAGCAGACAACGGCCCGTTTCGTGCTGATCAAGCACTTCAACAGGACCACTGAATGGCATCAAGAAACCAAAGTCTATAGTAGTGCCCAGTTCCTGCTTATTATTAGGGACTCAGAGTGGTGCAGAACTAGTAACTGAGAAGTGACACTATTTATTTTCCTTTTTATAAAGGTTACAGTTCAGATGAGGTCAGTAAAATGAAGAAACAAAAAAAGAGCAATACAGAGGAGTCGGATGTGAGTGTCGCAACTGACAACAAGTTGAAAGCAAGCTTTACACCATGCACGGGCGCCCAAACCCCCACCGGCAGTGACAGCGACTCGGATGACGGCAAACTTGTGATTGACATTGATGGTAAAATGAATACGTGCAGCAATGTGGCAGTCACACAGTCAGTGATTACTCCAAATACCCCTAGGCAGAAAAAGACTGCTAGGAAGATGTCTAAAGATGTTGATCCCCTGGGGCAGATTCTGAAGATGCAAACACAGCTTCTAAGAGCAGACACAAAGAAGATGGAGCAGGCGAGCTCGGTGAATCTTGGGAAAAGTGAAAATTCAACTCAAGCTGCACCCAATTTCCAACAGATTCCTTCAAGTTCATCACTTGAGGCTCAGACGAAAGTGCAAGCTAGTCAGTCAAGTAATAACACATGTAGGTATTATGATGAATAAATGAATTAAGGCAGATCTCTGCAGCAAATGGGTAATCCCATAATTACAACTTATCATCTGTCCACAGAATAGATATGTGTCTGATTACTGGGGGGTCTCATCGCTGAGTTCATCACGGATGGTCCAGCATTTCAATGTAACACTTGCTGCTTGTTTTATCTATGGGGCTGAGAGAGATAGTCAAGTACAGCACTTGGCGGTCACTATCTTTTAATCCTAGTAGGCCATTACTTCATGTCATACTCACAGGGGTCCAGAATGTTGAATAATGGTAAATTATTAAACAGGGCACAAACTGGAATTAAACATTCACAAGAGTTCTGCAGTGCAGAGACCCTGACAAACAATTAGCAATGTATCAGCCTCCTGCATGACTGTGAGTAAAACCTAAATGAGGGATATTTGGGATTAATTACATTACAATGTGATTTTTCAAATTTTGAATGCTGTTGAGGCCTGTTCATGGTGGACCAATAGTAATATTGATTAACTCGAATTCTGTAAAAATATTTCTGAGTGTAATTTCACGATTTTAAAAACAATACAAAACTTTGTTCTGCACCTTGTCAGAATACGGGCAGTACCCATGGTGCCAACTCAACACTACACAACTGCAAAGTAGACTTTTTTAACAGAAAAATAAAATTGGAAGTCCTCTGGTGACATTTTACAAGATCTGACACACTGATTTTTGATGCTGTGGAAAATATTTGAAGACACATCAGGATATTTTTGTGGCTTCTATTGTAATATCAGTGTAATGCTGCTTTTTGCCTCAGCTACAACTTGTAATACCTCCTTTTTTCTGCCTATGGCTGGAGTCACACTGGCATATGATATGAGAGCATCGGATGCAATATACTAATGACACTTGGTTGCTGTGAGCGTGACCGAGCGTCATTATACTGTGATCCCATCCTGCAATCGGATCACAGCTTTGGAGGAGAGGGGAAGATTAACCTCCCATCTCCTCCATTGACTGGCCTTGATGTATATTGCGATGCACTCAGATGTCATCACTGCAGTTCAATGTTTTGCATGCTCCCATAGACTTGTATGGGTGCAAGTGATCCGAGACTCAAAGACAATCAAAGCTTGCTGCAAATTTTTTCCTTGGTCCATACAGGGCTGAGGAAAAACATGCAGCTCTCAGCTGACTGATTGTGTAAGGCCCCTTTCACATCAGCTTTTTTTACATTTGCAGCAGATTTGCTGCATCTGCCACGTAACAGCTGCTCTTGCGGCACACTTGCGGCAAGTCCCATTCATTCTCTTTGGGGCTTGCGGTCAAGTGCGGTTTGCCGGATCCACCACTTGCGGCGCATGAAAAACTGCTGCTAGCTGCGTATATTTGACCTGCCGCAAGTGCTGGATTGTAACAAAAAACGCATTTGCCGCACCTGCCTCAAGTTCCATAGAGAATGAATGGGGCTTGCCGCAAGTGCAACTGTTACACGGCAAATTAGGTATATCTGCCGGATCTGCTGCAAATCCGCAAAAAACGCTGATGTAAAAGGAGCCTAACATGGGCTTGAGTGCAATGTGATATTTTCTCATTGCATTCATGCAAGCCAATGTGACTCCAGCCTATTTCTGAGTGTACTCTGAAGATACCGTCACACGAGGCAATTTTGCTAGCAATTTCACTGGCAATTTGCTGGTTGCAGTGAAATCATGGACACATTGTTACATTTGTACACTCCAACAAAATAGAACAATGTGTCCATGATTTCACTGCAGCCAGCAAATTGCCAGTGAAATTGCAAGCAATATTGCCGCGTGTGACGGTACCTTGAGGAAGAATACAGAGCCACATAAGGAAATCTGTTGCTGCACAAAATGTGTAGTTTTTATTAAAATATAAAGGTTTAAAAAATCGCAATACTAAGGCTGGTTTCACGATTTTTTGAAATACGACGCTGTCCGATAGAAATTGGACAGCATCGGATCCAAACTGATCCCTGCAATCAGATGCCAAATAGGCATCCGATTCCGACATTTTGCAGGATCAGTTTGGCCGGCTCCTCCTGTCATCTGCTCCTTTCTGCCTCCTGTCACCTGTTTCCCCCCTGGTGCTCCCCTCTTCTCCCCTGGTGCTCCTCTTTTCTTCCCTGGTGCTCCCCTTTTCTTCCCTGGTGCTCCCCTCTTCTCCCCTGGTGCTCCCCTCTTCTCCCCTGATGCTCCCCTCTTCTCCCCCGGCGCTCCCCGCTTCCTCCCCGGCGCTCCCCGCTTCTCCCCCGGTGCGCCCCGCTTCTCCCCTGTGTTTCCCTCTCCTCTGGAATAAAAAATAATAAACCATCTATTCTCACCTGTCCTCTTCTCCCCTGGTGCTCCCCTTTTCTTCCCTGGTGCTCCCCTCTTCTCCCCTGGCGCTCCCCTCTTCTCCCCTGGCGCTCCCCGCTTCTCCCCTGGCGCTCCCCGCTTCTCCCCCGGCGCTCCCCGCTTCTCCTCCGGTGTGCCCCGCTTGTCCCCTGTGTTTCCCTCTCCTCTGGAATAAAAAAATAATAAACCATCTATTCTCACCTGTCCACGAGTTCCCGGCATCTCCAGCTGCATCTTCTGATCCCAGGACCTCGCGTGATGTCACAGTCACATGACCGGTTACCACGGTAACCAGTCATGTGACTGTGACATCACGGCAGGTCCTAGAGGCAGGATGTGCTGGAGACGCCGGGGGACTCGTGGACAGATGAGAATAAATGGTTTATTATTTTTAACCCCTGCCTTACTTAATTTTACTTCCACAATGTATGTATATACATTGCGGAAATAAAATTAGATGGTTAGGAGCAGTTTTAGTGTACTGAGCATGCTCAGTACACTAAAATCGGTCCGAGGAGACATCAGATGTTTCCTCGGACCCTACTCCATAGGGCCCCATGTTAAAGGAATCGTATCGTGTCGGATTTGGCATATTGCCATCCGATCTGTCAGATGCGATTTTTTCCGATTTTTGATTCGGATGCAATAATCAGAGCAGTCTCCGATTTTTCAACGGAAAGAAATCGGACAAAATCGGATCGGACGCGATTCGGATGCTATTTAGTGCACATCCGAATCTGTCCGATCCCCATAGGATCACATGGGGCCAAATTTGGATCCGATGCTGTCCGATTTCTATTGGACAGCGTCGGATTTCAAGAAATCCTAGTGTGAAACCAGCCTTACTCCCATTGATTATCTTCTTGTGTAACTTATGGTCTCTGCTCCATGGAATGCTTAGCCAAGGGGCAACTCTCTTTTGTGGTGTGAATGATGATGAATTTTGCCAGGCACATTTAACCGCATCTTTGCTTTCAAAAGGTTAGCAGAGATGGCCAAGACTGGCATAAAAATTAAAGAATTTTGCAACATTTCAGACCATTTCATGCCAGAAAACTCTCAAATATTGGTTGAATAATCAGAGCCTATATACCGGAGTTTATTTTGAGATCTCTTTTTCTTGGCACTGGAACTGGATTCAGTAGGTCTTACTTGCATTGAATAGTTTAAAGCTGTTTATTTCTGTATATATTGGCTTTCATATTTCTTTCTCAGTAGATTTCTATTCATTATTTATAGATCTGCTTCCTAATAGCCTTATGGCCTTGCAAGAGAATGCATCTGAATACACTGTGGAGCCGGAAGAAAACTGTGCATACAAGATGTTCAGCCTGGATGATATGTTGCTGCTTCTTAAGAGCACTGTGCACACGGTTAAGACTCATCGCACAGTGAACAAAATCATCAAATTGGTAGATTCTCTTTAAAAAAGATCAGTAAAATCAGGCTTTATGGAAATTGTACCTTGTCCTCAGTGTGACAAATTGTATTTTTTACCCAGAAGAGTGCAGTGCATTCACTCTTTGGTACTTTTGGCATCAGAAACATCTTTATAACATTTAAATGGGTTGCCTGGAATTAGAGAAACATGTCTGCTTTTTTCCAGAAACAGCGCCATGCCTTCCTGAATGTTGTGTGTGGTATCACTGTGTAGAACTATTCATTGCAGTGGAGCACTGTATTTAGAAGAAACTAGTTGTAATTCTGGATAACAAACCTGACATGCCCTTTAGGATGGAAATATGCTCATCCGAACATACACAGAGATTTTATTGTAATTTAAAGGAGTTGCCCAGGTAAAATTAAAATTTCACAGGTGGCTTGCAGCTGTAAAATAAAAATAGCAAACGGTGATATTCACCTACTGGCACCAACTGGACCCAGTGCAGTCTGCTCCGGGGTCTGTGGTTACACAGGAAAAAGAGGCATTACCAGAATCGCTGCAGCCGGTGATTGGTTGGGGCAGTCGTGAATTCAGCAACTCGCCACTGGATGATGTTAGGTGGTGGTGGCTGCTGAAGTGGCCTGATTGCTGTTATGCTCCTGATGCTGGTGTAATAGTAATGTCTTCTCTTTCTGTGTAGACTCAGATCATGGAGCTGCCTGTGCTGGATCCAGAAGGTGAGTGCTATATGTATTGTTGTTTTCTACAGCTGCAAGCCACCCGTGACATTCTCATTTTGCCTGAACAACCCATTTAAAGGGACACTGTCAGGTAATTTTTCAGTATGATACATTACGCTTAAATAGTGGCTAGGCAGACCTTTTAAAAACATGTAAAATCATTATTGTACAGTTTGTAGTTTCATTGCTATAAGCATTTTCAGATCCTGCTGGGAGCTGGTACATTAGTCCTTTCCTTTATTCTTACAGAGGATTAGTCCAGCTGCTTTATAAGTGTTATTTAAATATTCACACCCACCCAAGCTGGTGTTCTGTCCTTCCCCTAAGTGCTGGGAGGGGGAGGTGTTTTGTCTTGCACTGTGTAAGAGATTTCCATTATAATAACATTGGTTTTCCTGCATGCATGTAATGTGTGTATCTGCTGATCAAATGTTCTTGTAAGCACATACAAATATCTCAGACTGCACACACTACACATATATCCCATGCACACAATGCCATATAGTGCTCCGAGCTTCAGCTAAGCTCACACCTCCTGCCCCTCCTTTCTGCTCTGTCTGCAGCTTCTGCAATGAGTCACACAACAGACAGATCAAAGAGTAGGGCAAAACAGTGTAATGATGCATGAATATTGGGGAGTGGGCAACAGATAACTCACTGTGATTGACAGATGAAATTCAGGTTTTGTGACGTTGCAGCGACCTGCGATGTGCGACATCGCAGCGACCAGCGATGAGATCGCCGCAGAATGTCCAGGACCATTTTATGGTCGTCGGTCTCCCGCTGGGCAGCATACATCGGCGTGTGTGACTCCCCTCTAACCTGATGTGTTCCCTGGTAACCAGGGTACACATCGGGTTACTAAGCACAGCTTGATTTGCTTAGTAACCCGATGTGTACCCTGGTTACCAGCGTTCTCCCGCTAATACCGTAGCGGGACCTTGACATTGTGGAAAAGAATAGTTTATATTCTTTTCCATGATTTTGAGGTTGTTACACTGGTTGCTGAGGAGATCTGCCTGTTTGACAGCTCACCAGCGACCACACAGCGATGTTCCAGCGATCCCGGCTAGGTCGGATCGTTGGTGGGATCGCTGGAACATCGCTATGTGTAACAGGGCCCTTAGGAATGCTGACCATACTGTATATACTGGCCATGCTCAGGTGACAGTTGTCAGCAAAATACAGACATCTTTTCTCCCAGAGAATAAAATGGTTAACTGTTGAATGCAAATTGCTTTATCCTTATCCTCCTGACTTGCCTTAAGGTCCTGTCACACACAACGATGCTCCAGCGATCCCGACAGCGATAACGACCTGCAGGGATCGCTGGAGCGTCGTTACCTGGTTGCTGAGGAGTTGTCAAACAGACAGATCTCTCCAGCGATCAGGGACCTGGGAGCCACCTCCCACATCGCTGAAGGCGATGTTACCAGCGTCCTCCCTGCTTAGCACTGCCTGTAAGCAGGGAGGACGCTGGTAACTATGATAAACAGCGGGTATCCAGGCAGCGCGCGCTGCCTTGATACCCGGTGTTTTCCGTGGTTACCAGCCCTGTGAGGTCACTGATCGCTGGTCTCTCGCTGTCACACACAGCGATGCGTGCTGACCAGCGGGAAACCAACTATCAAAAAATGACCCAGAGCAGCGACCTCACAGCAGGGGCCTGATAGCTGCTAGATGTCACACATAACGACATCGCTGGAGAGATCGTTGTAACGTCACAGTTACAACGATCTTGCTAACAATCTCGTTATGTGTGACTGGGGCTTAATGTATATGGGGGGCCTTTAGTATTGAGAGCAGCCGTCTGCTGCTTCTTTCCAGTAATGCTGATAAGAATAGTGCGATGGTTTCACTCTTGTATTTGACTTAATCACATGTATATTCTTTCTTAGCAAATTCCAGTTTTTGTGCTCACAAAGGTGAATTACCAGACCTGCTATGGTGTGGAGTCTCTGACGGAGAGTGAGAGGTGTCGATTATGGGTTGAAAGTCTTATACACTCTAAATGTGAGCTGTATGTTGGTGAGTTGAGTATTTTGAGTATTTTTTCTATTTTTACTCTATTGTTCACTATATCAATGAGCTTTAGATATTTGCCATTGCAAGATTTTTGTGCACAAAGACACCATACTAATACAAAGCTATTTTTATTACTTGCTCTGTCCATATAAAATTCATAAAGCAATTTCTTTAGGCCATTAATAATGGATATAGGGTGTATAGGAGGAGTGGACCATTTCCAGCTTCTGAGAGGAACAGATATTGTGAATTAAACTTGGCCTTCCTTATTGAAAATCCACAAATGTCCATTAACAAAATAGCTAAATCTTTGTTTAAGACAAAACAAAAAACCTGCGGCCGGCAGGGGAAGATTCTTTATGACCCCATAAGAGCAGTCAGATAGCTGTCCTTAAAAGGAAGCTGACATCAGCAAATTTCATATCAATCTGGCCACACACTCCTGCAAGACGTTCAATAATATTGTTGTTCCTATCTAAGCTGTACGAAAGGTTATAAAGTAAAAGGTTATGAAGGTGGAAAGGTTATAAAGAAAAAAAAGCCAACTTGGGTTAAAAATCCATTGCTTGGAGTCATCAGAGCAGTACAGGATCCTGGCCGAGTCGCCAATCCCACCTTGTTCATACCCATTCTTTTTATTGATTGCTCTATGGTATGGTCATGTCCGAGTAGACATTTCTGAGAGCCTGTTCATGCTCTTTTAGGACTCAGGACATCTCCATCATGTGCACTAAGTTAGGGTGTACACTCCTCAGCTTCACCAAATAAGAAGGGCTCATGATAGGAGCAGGAGTGGCGCGCTCTTGATGGTGGAGGTCGGTTAGCACTGCACTGCAGGCCAAAGAAATACATCTAGTGATCTGTATTCTGCAGGAGTCAATTAATAGATAAAATAAGTATTGCTAAAGAAAGTCTGTCATGTAACCCTAAAGAAAAGCTACAACCTAAAGTGCCTGGTATTGAACCTGGCATTATGGAAGCAGCTGTGAGTCATGGCAGCCCACTCATCCTGTGTGATTACTACATTTCCTCTTCTGGAAAGCTGTATATGTTGTGTTTAGTGGTTTCCATAGTAAAGCCCCTCCCTGTGGCCAAGTCAAACATTACTGTACTGTAGCATTTTCTAATTAAATTCTCTGATACTGTTGCATTTCTTAGTAAATACAATCCACATTGTAGGGTTATAACAAAAGGTAATCAGAAAATAAATGTGTATTACTGATGAAAGCTGATGATAATGCACACTAGCTGATGATGTGATAGGTGGGAGACTCCCCATATCTGTCCTAGGTATAGACTGTAAGATGTATAGTGGCTGATGTTTGCTGCTATCATATTAAAAATTGTGGGGGTCTGTGAGTGTGCTGGTACCCCTCCTCCTCAGGAATGAGCGTGCAGCATCCCAGCAGTGTATCACATCCCCCCCCCCCCCCCCCCCCGTATTCTGCAAATATCACCCCTGTAAACTTTCATCTTTTGAACTTGTTACTTTCACATCACTGAAACCACAGTGATGTTTTATAGCGCAGACCACAGTTCACTGCCCTTCCGGACATCCTGAATTTGCATCTTAGTTTTGCTGAATCTCTGTACAAACTTGCTGTTCATACAAGTATAGTTTATTTCATCATAATACTTTCCTGTGTTTATATATATATATATATATAGTGTGTGTGTATATGTGTGTATATATGTAGCTCTGGCAAAAAAATAAGGGAGCACTGCAAAATGTTTAGTTTCTCTGATTTTTCTCTTTGTAGGTATATTTTTGAGTAAAATGTACATTCTTCTTTTATTCTATAACCTACTGACAACATGTCTCCGAAATTCAAAGCTAAAAATGTTGTATTTATTTGCAGCAAATAAGAAATCCTCAAAATAATAAAAAAGAAACAGTGCTTTCAGACCTCAAATAATGCAAAGAAAACAAGTTCATATTCATTTAGAAACAACTGTACATAATGTTTTAGCTCAGGAAGAGTTCAGAACTCAATATTCAGTGGAATACCCATGATTTTTCTCGCAGCTTTCATACGTCTTGGTATGCTTTCCACCAGTCTTTCACACTACTTTTGGGTGACCTTATACCACTCCTGGCATAAAAATGTAAGCAGTTTTTCTTTGATAACTTGTGACTATCCATATTTTTCTTGATTACATTCCAGAGGTTTTCAATGTGGTTCAGGTCTGGAGATTGGGCTGGCCATGACAGGGTCTTGATGTGGTGCTCTTTCATCCACACATTGGTTGCCCTAGCTGTGTTGCATAGGGCATTGTCCTAATTTAGTGATTTGTAATAATGAGAAATGACACAGGGAAAACGTAACTGAGCACATTAAAAAGAGAGGTATAAAAAGTCATGGCACAAGCTGCAATCTAATTAGAAAGCAATCCTGCCACTCAGGCTACGTTCACACGCTGCGTGTTAGGCGTGCATTTTTGGCCGCTTTTGCGCAAAAAAGCGCATCTGCATGCACACACCGCACTTTTCCCCAGCCCATTTTATAATGTGGGCTATGGGAAAAGGTGCAAAGAATTGAGAATTTTTGCGCACCACTTTGCAGTGAAAGAGCGTGCACAAAAAGCTGCAACATGTGAACGCATTTCAGCAAAAGCCATTGCTTTTGCTGTAATGGATATCCAGCACTGCATGTCACTGCATTTACGCAAGCGCTAAATGGAGAAATACGCAGTGTGTGAACGCAGCCTTACTTAACATTAGCTGGTTTAACTGATGGCCTATAAAAAGGTGTCCCATTACCAAGGTGCCGCACAAGAAATATCTCTTGACGGTTAAAACCATGTCAGGAATGTAGACATTTCATAGTCTCATTTATTATTATTATTCCACTGTGTTTCTTCACTGTCTTATTGTTTGCTCAATTCCCTTCTTTCTTATGCTATTTGGGCTATTAAATGGAGAAAGACTTTAGTCCAATTCCAGAGATCATCCGAGTCAGAAATTACTAACTTGTTAATCACAATTTGAGCAGTGGCCAGATGACGTAAGGGGAAACTGTTGGGGAAGGAATGAAAATGGGAGGAGAGAGCAGCCTACCAATTATGAGCATTATAAAAATATATTTAGCTACATTCTGTTTTTTGCATCTAAAATAATGTTTACGTTGTGTGAGTTAATACCTGCTTGTTAATATTATACAACATATTGTGACTGCCTGCACGAGTCACAGAACATGCCCATAACAATTTTCCATAGAAGTCAGCAAACATCCAGTATTTTCTATGACTCACATGGCTGCTGTAAAGTGTATTTCTGAATGTACCAGTAGCTCAGGCAACATCACCTCACTTACAAAATAGAAAATGTAAAATGTATAATAAAAGATGCTTTCCCTTTATCGGAACGTCGAACGTCTTCTGCCAAATACAGGACACCGGAGTCCATGACTAGACAGCATGGAGCCGTTTTGAAGACTAAAAGAAGGCGTAAATCATATTAAAGAGATGGTTTTAATGTTGCCTAAATCCTCAATACAAAGTTTACTTTCTAACCTGCACAGAGAACAGGAATGTCCTTGGTCTTTGTGCTCACTAATGTTGTTGACTTCTACATAAAATTACTGCACACAGGATGTTTGGATTTGGATTTCAAATTTTAGCCTTTTTTTCCTCCAGAATATAAAGTGATGAGGACATCAGAAGATCAAGGTCCTACTCTGTAACTATGTAGCCAAGTAATTAATGATGTGAACAAGGATTTCAAGGGTTTAGGGTTTCCTCACTTTTTTTTTCCTCTGCCTCATAGGACATGTTGATGCTTTCACGTCTAAGTTCTTCATGCTGGAGGAAATCGCTGTCAAAAATTTGAAGGAAGGCATTAATACCTTCAAGTAAGTTTTGTTAGTTAACTGTTATCTGACGTTTTTCATGACAATGGGTAAATGGATTGTTCTTGGATATTAATGACCAATTTATAGGATAGGTCATCAATATCAATACCTCCCAAGTGGCTGTCATATATATCCACCACCAGACTAAACCACTGCGTTCTTTGACCAGTTCTCCATCTGGCTTCTTCACTTTCTCTCTGTTGACATTCCCACTATCATCATGGGTGACTTCAACATCCCCATTGATACCAACCAGTCAACAGCCTCCAAACTCCTGTTACTGGCCTCTCAATGTTCCTCCACAGCCACACACACAGACGGACATACACTAGACCTCATCTTTACCTGCCTCTGCTCCCTAACTAACCCCACAACCTTCCCTCTCCCCCTATCTGACCACCATCTACTTACCTTCTCATCCTTGTCCTCCTCACCTGCCACCCATGTCCACCAATTCAAACACTCTCGCAGAAACCTCACACACGTTGACAATCAAATACTCTGACTCTATTCTACCACTATCCTCCATATCCTCACTCGACGACACAGATAATGCCACTGCTTTCTACAATTCTACACTCACAGCAGCGATTGATGCAGTTGCCTCTCTCATTCATGGCAGAACACGATGAAACAACAGACAACCCTAGCACACAGACACCACTAAAAAGCTTTGGCAAGAGTCTAGGGTTGCTGAGCCACGCTGAAAGAAAACACATTCACAAGACGACTACACAGCATTCAAACAAGCACTTCTCAAATTCAAGTCAGCACTTACCAACACTAAACAGAATTACTTCATTACCCTCATATCCCCTTTGTCCCACAACCCCAGGCAGTTATTCAACACATTTCACTCCCTCCTCTGCCTCCCCTACTTCTCATATCTCTGCAAAAGACTTTGCAACACACTTCACCAACAAGATCGATTAGATCAGACAAGTCTTTGCTACCCAACTATCACAACCCCTATGTATACCAGACCACTCCTCTCCCCCACTAACCTTACTCCCCTCCATCAGTGAAGGAGAACTTGCACACCTCCTCTCCAAATCACACCTCACCACTTATGCATCGGACCCCATTCCTTCCCACTTCCTCCCAAACTTCGCCACCATGCTTATCCCAGCCCTAACCCACCTCTTCAATCTATCACTAATCTCTGGTACGTTTCCTTCCACTTTCAAACACGCAACAATTGCCACCTGTCTTGGAGAAGCCATCTCTCGACCCGACCTCCACATCCAGCTACCGCACCATATCGCTGCTCCCATTCACCTCCAAACTTCTTGAAAAGCATGTCCACACTGTACTTTCCTCTCACCTCTCATCCAACTCTCTCTTTGACAACCTTCAATATGGCTTCCACCCCCACCACTCCACCAAAACCGCCTTAACCAAAATTACTAATGACCTACTTACTGCCAAAGGTAACGGACACTTCTCCATCCTCCTCCTTCTTTACCTGTGCTCTGCATTCGACATAGTTGACCACTGCCTCCTATTACAGATCCTCTCTTCCATTGGTATCGCTGACCTTGCCTTCTCCTGGATCTCTTCCTACCTTTCCAACCGCACATTTAGTGTCTCCCACTCTAACACTACCTCCTCACCCCATCCCCTCTCTGTTGGGGTCCCTCAAGGCACTGTCTTGGGGCCCCTTCTTTTTTCCATTTATACTCTTGGCCTAGAACAACTCATAAAGTCCATTGGCTTCCAGTACCACCTGTACGCTAACACCCAGATCTACCTCTCTGGCCCAGACGTCACCTCTCTGCTGTCCTGAATCCCAGAGTGTCTATCAGCCATATCCTCCTCCTCCTTCTCCTCTCGCTTCCTTAAACTAAATGTAGACAGAACTAAACTCATAATTTTTCCCCCATCTAGCGCACCTCTCTTAGGCCCCATTCGCACACTGCTTTTTTTGCTGCGTATTTTTTATTTTTTTTTTAAACCATTAGATTTTTATTTTAAAAAAAATACATAACATACATAAGTACGCCTCAACTTGGGCGGAATACAAAAACATTACAAAGATAAAACTGGGGGAAGACAAGGGAAAAAGGGAGGGAAAGCAAGGGAGGAGTCCAGATGCTAGCATGTATAATAAGATATGACATTCCATACATATTAAGCAAAACCAGAAATTCCACAGTGACTGCAAAAAGTATGCCGGGATATCAGAGGCTAAAGAGGAAGAAGTCCAGGGGTCCCACCATGACAGGATCTTATTCTTTTTAGACAGGGACATAGCAGTAAGACTCATAGCAAAAATGTAGGTTCAATTTATTAATCAATTCTGACCTAGTGGGACCAGTAGGGGCCCTCCAATGAGCCGCTATACAGAGTCTAACGGCAATTAGTACATTTGAAGTAATAGGTAAGAGAGGAGAGGGAAGGTCCACCAGAGAGATGCCTAGAAGAGCCAGTGGGCTTGTTAGAGTAAAGGGTAAATGAGTTACCTCAGTTATAATTGCTTCAACCTGACGCCAGAAAGCATTAATTATGGGACACTCCCACCAAACGTGTCTATCTTGTACCCCATGGAGCATCAAGGAGTTATACAGAACCGACACCCCATGTGAGATAATAGTATTGGGTTTAAAATATTTTTGACCCGGAGAGTCCGCTATAGTCGGGGGATCCGTAAATATATGCATGTTACGTAGGAGACTATGAAATTGTATATATGAGAAATAAACTGAGTCCGGAAGAGAGAAACGGGTCTGAAAAATTGAAAAAGGGAGGACCCCAGATGGACCAAAAAGATCCACAATGTGCTTCATTCCAGCTTGCTTCCAGGGAAGAACAGAAACACCATCGATGACTTCCCTTAAGGCGTCCAGTGAGCGCACCATGTGTGGAAAGACAACCGGGCAAACAGACGCCCAGTCTGATAGCGGCAGATGGTAAGCAGGATACCCCTAGGTGTGTCAGAGCGTAGAAGGGAGGCCTCCAGTAGACGCCTGTGGGAGCCGCCCGGGCAAAATGGGATTCAATCCGTAACCAAGGAATGTTAGATACCCCATCCCACCATAATTTGAGAGGTTCTAACATAGCCGCTCTATAGTAGGTTACCAACATAGGAACACCCAGTCGTCCTCTGGAGTAGGGAAGCACCATCCACTTTCTTTTAATTCTATGTGGTTTGTTATTCCAAATAAAGGCATCTATAATGGATTGAAACATCGAGAGACGCCTCGAGGGGATGTGGAGGGGCAAACACCTGAATAGATAAATTAGTTTCAGTAATAACATCATCTTGACCACCTGTATGCGTGCCATCCAGGAGAGTGCTGCCTCAGAGAATTTCCCAACCTCTGCCCGAAGGTCCACAGCAAGGGCCTCACAAGTTGCACGAACCAAGTCAGCCAGGCGTGTCAGTTTAATATCTAAATAAGAGAACCCCACGAGAGACCACATATACTGATAAGTGGTTTGAATATTAATTTGAAGTGACAAGGGAAGGAAAAGAGGGAAGAGAGTTGATTTAGATATATTAAGCCTGTAATATGAAACTGCAGAGAAGTCTCGTAAAAGATCCGAGATCGCACTTAAGGAGTGCTGAGGGTCAGAGCAGGTGAAGACCACATCATCTGCATACAGGCTAATCTTATATTCAGTAGGCCCGACCCGTATTCCCTTGGTGTCTGGGGAATGACGGGCAATGGCAGCAAGAGGCTCCATGATCAATGCGAAAATTAGTGGCGAGAGGGGGCAGCCTTGTTGCGTGCCGTTAGAAATGGAGAAGGTTCGGGACTGGAAACCAGAGGCCCGAACTGAGGCACATGGGTTAGAATACAAGGCCATAATGGCTCGAGCAATAATACCTCTAAAACCAAATTTACTTAAGGTCTTCTCCAAATACCCCAGTGCACCCAATCAAATGCCTTCTCTGCATCGAGTGAAAGGAATGCACTGGGGAGGTGCCCCCTCTCTACCACATCCAGCAGATTTATCAAACGTCTCGTGCCATCCCTCGTCTGTTTACCCAGGACAAACCCAACCTGATCGGGGTGGATGAGGGAGGGTAGAACTGATAAAAGACGATTGGCCCACAACTTGGCATAAATTTTCACATCTGCGTTAAGCAGTGCGATTGGACGAAAGTTGGAGGGTGTGGTTGGAGGTTTGCCAGGCTTGGGAAGGCTGCCTATTGAAGCTTCCAGCCCCTCCTGCCTGATACAGCCAGAGTGAGCCCAGTGGTCAAAAAGACGTAAAAGGTATGGACCAAGGATAGGAAAAAACTGAGCATAATAGGGAAAAGAAAACCCATCCGGGCCAGGAACTGATGATTTTTTAGATTCTTTTATGATTTGGGAAAGTTCAGAAAGCAGAATTGGGGAGTTTAAGGAAGTAATACTAGGAGTAATACTAGGAAGGGCTGCCCTTTCCAGGAAAGCAGAGATATCATCTGGAGAAGGCTGGGGCACCGAAGAATCCTCCCGCAGATTATAAAGATCATAGTAGTAAGAGGCAAATTCATTAGCAATTTGGATAGGATTATAGGTTTTTGATGAGTCTGCTCTGGTGAGAAAGGGGATCCTAGCCTGTGATTCTCTTTTTTTGACACGCCTGGCTAACAGGGCACCCGCACGATCTCCCATGGCATAATAATTAGCCTTGGTTTTCCGAAGTGCATTGGCTGTGGAACGAAGCAGTAACTGCCGGACCTTCAGGCCGGCCTTAAGTAAGGTCTGAAAGCAAGGCAGCAGAAAGGGCTTATTTGTGTTGAGACTCCAATTGTGCAACCTCAGACAAAGCATTCTTTAAAGTCTGAGTGTATTTACGCTTCTGGATGGCAGCAATTTTAAGTAGGTGGCCACGCATGACTGCCTTGTGTGCGAACCACAGCACACCTGGTTGTGTCTCTGGAAGATCATTATTACAGAAGAATTCTTTAGGTAGGAATCTAAAAGGGAAACATTAGACTGGTCAGCCAGTAATTGAGTGTTTAGACGCCATCGTGAAGGGGGGAAAATGGCCAACGGGTCTTCAAGTGAAACTGTCACTGGAGCATGGTCTGACCACGAAATATTACCTATTGACACTGCAGTGAGGGAGAGCTACATCATCTACCAGGATATAATCAATCCTGCTATAAGTTGCGTGTCTAGATGACATATACGTGTAGTCTCTCTCACTGCAATGAAGATATCGCCAAATATCATGCAGACCATGGAGACGGACAAGGGGGCCAGCTTCACCTCTTGAAGTTGAGGGAACCGAACAATCCAATACTCTTCATATAGGGACATTGAAATCGCCTGCTATCACTTTATGCCCATGGTGAACGCTTCCAAGGATCTGCAAGATGGTTTTTAAAAATTTAAGTTGACCAGTGTTGGGTCCATAAACCGAAGCTATCGTAAAGGGGGCACTATTAATGGTACATAAAATTATCAAATATCTGCCAGAAGGGTCCGAAATTGTTTGAACCAGCTGAAAAACCACATCTCTACTAATAAATATCGCGACTCCAGCTTTTTTCGTGTCTCCTCCTGCAAAAAATTGGTGAGGGTACATATCAGATTTCATTCTAAAGTTATCCTGTTCTACCAGGTGAGTCTCCTGAAGACAGATTATCTGATGACGCAGTTTACAGAGTTGACGCCAGACCATAGCTCTCTTACACGGGGAATTGAGCCCATTAACATTCTGGGAAAGTACAGTGACACTCATGGCGGTTCATAGAGAACAACGTGTAATATCATAATAGAATAATCATCCATATTTGTCGCTGAGATAAAGCAAACGACCACCTGGAATAGCTTAAGGGGAATTAAAGGGAAAGAAAGGGAGGGGACAAACAGACAAAACCAACAAACAAAGAACATAGAAACAATGTCCATTCAGACAGGGTCTGAATCCACAAGTGACAGCTGCGTATTTTTACGCACAAGCTCAAAAACAGCCAGGAGTGAAACAATCAAAACCGGGAGTGGCACACTCAGAGGAAAGGTCTAATAGAAACACGTGCTCCACTTATATGTTTAATCACCCACTCGTGGTTTGTGATGAGCTTGTGCTAAAAATACGCAGCAAAAAAAGCAGTGTGTGAATGGGGCCTTTCTGATCTATCTATCAAAATAAATGATATCACACTTTGCCCTGTACCTGAAGTCCGCTGCCTCTGAGTAATCCTTGACTCTGCCTTATCCTTCAAACCACACATTCAAGCTCTCGCCACCTCCTGCCGCCTCAAACTCAAAAATATTTCCGGAATCCGTCCCTTCCTCAATCCTCAATCTACTAAACTACTAGTCCACACCCTCATCATCTCCTGTCTTGACTACTGCAACCTCCTCCTCTGTGGCCTCCCAGCTAACACTCGTGCACCTCTCAAATCTGTCCTTAACTCTGCTGCTTAACTAATCCTCCTCTCTCCTCGCTGCTCCTCCATTTATCCCCTCTGCAAATCCCTCCACTGGCTCCCAATTACCCAGTGTATCCAATTCAAACTACTACATTTACTTACAAAGCCGTCCACAATCTGTCCCCCCCCCCCCATATATATCTGAACTAATCTCCCGATATCATCCAACTCGTAATCTTCGATCCTCCCAAGACCTCCTTTCCTCCACACTTATACGTTCCTCATCTAACCACCTGCAAGACTTCGCCTGAGCATCCCAGAACCTCTGGAATTCTGCATCTCAAAATGTCCGACTGTCCCCCACACTCGGAACCTTCAAGCGGAACCTGAAAACCCATCTCTTCAGAACAGCCAACAGCCTGCAGTGACCACGGCGCCACCTCACCACCACTGGACCCGGCGCTCCACCACCACCACCAGAGCAGACCAAACCTACTGTCTCTCTTCCCACTGCCCTGTAGAATGTAAGCCCGCAAGGGCAGGGTCCTCTCTCCCCTCTGTACCAGTCTGTCACTGTTAGTTTGTTCATTGTATTTTTAACTTCTTCGTATGTATCCCTTTCTCATGTACAGCACCATGGAATCAATGGTGCTCTATAAATAAGTAATAATAATAAAAATAATATCAGATTAGTGGTTGTACAACACCCAATACCTTTTCCGATCAGCTGTTTGTAGCTTTGGGGGCGACCAGATGAATACATTTATCTGATGCAGGGGCTGTGTTGCATCAGACAACTGACACCACCACCGATGTAATATTGGTGACAAATCCCCAGATAGCTCATCATTATAAAAATAAGAAAAAAACAGAGGCCAGCACACCCATTAGTATAAGTGTAATGTGCAGTTGCACTTGTATACTATGGCCTTAACAAATATAACCTAAAATAAAAGTACAATGTGTAGGATCAATGCAGTTTGTAAATGAATAGTAACACAAGTAAAAAAAAAATTGGTTACGTACTTTGATTTTTTTTTTTTGCAAAAAAAGCATTAAACCCATCCCACCGCGATATGGTGGAAATATTCCCACTTTAGCCACATTTCCTATCTACTATACAGTGAATGTAGATATGTGTTCATAACCTCTCTCCCAGGTTGAAAAGAGGTTGGGGAGCCACATGTATCAGACATTTATGGCATATCTAGTGATTAGACTACAAATGTCTGAGTTGCGAATGATCCTTTACAAGGGAAAAACCTGGTGACAAGATACCAGTAACTCTTTATATACAGCATTCTAGAGTACTATTCCTAAACCAATCTGTATAACATAAAAAATAGCGTTCATTACACTCATCTACAGGGTGAACCATTCTGATGGACGTCACTGGTCTTGATCTGCACCTCGTCTCTTCTTGTTTTGTATGGATGACTCATCCTACGTCATCCACACAGTGTCCTCCATTGCGCTCCTGTGTACAAGCACTTCTCTCTGCTCTACTGAGGGCAGAGCAAAGTTTTGTAGTTTCCATGTGCAGAGAAAAGTCAAAGAACGCATGTGCACTAAAATATTTAGGACGCATCATTCACATGAAGCAGGGAAGTAGGACGTCAACGGATCAAGAGCAGCAACACCCATCGGACCAGACAGCCGTGCAATTAAGTATAATAAAAGCTATTTTTTTACGTTATACAGATCGGCCTGATGACTTGTATACACCATTCTATGGTGCATACAGCATAAGGGCTTACTGCTGGTGGCCACAGTTTATAGGGGTAGAAAAAAACCTGGTGACAGGTGCCCTTTAACAAACATGGCAAACAGTTTTTTTTTTCTCTGCTCAACTAAATGAAAAGGGACATTGATGAGAACTTGTGAAAATTTCTGAAGATACACCTTACAAATGTATGATTACACACTATGGTGAGATTGGTCTGTTATATGATTGTCAATGCTATAATGAAATCTGAGAGAGAGAAGACAGGAAGTAGTTAATAGCCTAATGTAGAGCTGTAATGACTGCTTAAGTGTCATTTCAAATGACTTTTCAGAATAAACTTTGGTGTGTACATGAGGAATAACACCTATTCAGCCCATTTTCTTGCATCCTGCATATTTTTCCTCCTGCAGCCTCTATAGGACTAATTCCTAGAAACTTTTATGGTAGGTTTTTGATGTAAAAGGTTTGCAGAGTCACAATTGTTTTGTGGAAGGCAGGCTTGTGAAAAAAGTTGCACTGGTTGGCGTTTTCCACCAGTTTGAAACAGCTTCACCGAAAAGGGAGAAGCTGGGACGTGTGCCCACCTGCCTGTCAAATTCATTAAACATGCTTTCGTGTGCCTTTTAAAGAATTTGGTGCCCAAATATTCCAGCACACTCTTATTTAAGACAGGTGTGCACAATGCCACTCTTAATGAATTGGCCCCTTTGTCTAATTTTCAGTTGCCCCTGAGCTAGTGTATAAAGATGAGATGCTATGATGTCTCATATTCACTGCACACAAACAAGAGGGATTCCTATTCTATTGTTTCTATCTAGAAAATGTTCTGAAGTAACAGCATGTAGGACATTGTACAACAGTATTAAGCAGTGTAGCTGTGAATCCAGCACTCAGTAGAGAGAAACTATTACTAGAAAGTGAAAGCACAATCTCTCTGTGTTTCTCCACCTTTGTCTTTCGTTGTGCCTTTTTTTCCCTCTTTATAGATTTAGGCAGCTGTAATCTGACCCTGGGGTGATCTTACAGTCCATAGTGTTTTTACTAAAACTGGTTTTAGCTGTTTATAGAGTAAAATATGAGTTTTCAGATGCTAAGGAGGGGGAGTGACACAGCATGTAAGTGTAAAAATTGCATTATTTGTCTGGTAAATTAAATTGCAAAGTTTATTAAATTTGCTTGTATTATTAGGTTTAAGATGCCCCTGACTATTTATTGTCTGGCCTGAGTAATGATTTGCTATTTTATTCCTGTACAGACCTGCTAACTGCCTCAATTCTCTTCGTCATATCCTAAAGTGGGTGACTGGGTAAGTATCAGATGTTGGATTTGTATATAGGCCCTTTAAGCTACTGGCTTTCTTTTTGTAAATATTAGTCATTTTTGTAAATTATCAGCATGGAAGAATACACGCTTGGCCTCAAAAGGAAGAGGTATGCAAAAACTTGAAAAAGTGCCAGTTCAGCTTACCACTCCTGTGTTGGAGATAGGTATCCCAGGAAACGTCTGTGACCTTGTCTGGTGCACACAGTATGCCCTGGTCTGGGTTACCTCTGGATTACAAGTCACAAAGCTCTAAATGGGGATGTCCTCCAGCACCAAACAAAACATAGCCTTTAATTGTATGAATTTAAGGTAGAAAATGCCTTAATCATAGCTTTATAGAGTGTATTTCTACTCGAAATTCATAAGCAGTATGATTTTTTTATATATACCGTATATACTCGTGTGTAAGCTGACCCGTGTATAAGCCGACCCCCACTACTTTTGCCCCAAAAACCTGGGAAAACCTATTGACTCGTGTATAAGTCGAGGGTGGACCCCAGCACAGGTATACAGCAGCCTCCCCAGTGGTAGTATACAGCAGCAGCCCAGTGGTATATACAGCAGCAGCCCCAGTGGTAGTATACAGCAGCAGCCCCAGTGGTAGTATACAGCAGCCCCAGAGGTATATACAGCAGCCCCAGTGGTATATACAGCAGCAGCCCAGTGGTAGTATACAGCAGCCCCAGTGGTAGTATACAACAGCCACAGTGGTAGTATACAGCAGCCCCAGAGGTAGTATACAGCAGCCCCAGAGGTATATACAGCAGCCCCAGTGGTAGTATACAGCAGCAGCCCCAGTGGTATATACAGCAGCAGCCCCAGTGGTAGTATACAGCAGCCTCAGTGGTAGTATACAGCAGCAGCCCCAGTGGTATATACAGCAGCAGCCCCAGTGGTAGTATACAGCAGCCCCAGTGGTAGTATACAGCAGCCCCAGAGGTAGTATACAGCAGGCCCAGAGGTAGTATACAGCAGCCCCAGAGGTATATACAGCAGCCCCCCCACATATCAGTATACAGGGCCCCCCCCTTGTGCAGCAATCCTGTAAAGGAATAGATTATTATACTTATCCCTGCCGCTGTCCCGCCGCTGCTATCGCGCTCCTCCGGCTTCATCCAGCGTCTTCCGGCTTCCTCCTCTGGCGCACAGACAATGACGTCATTGCCTGCGCCCACCGGAGGAAGCCGGAAGAAGCCGGAGGAGCGCGATAGCGGCGGCGGGACAGCGGCAGGGATAAGTATAATAATCTATTCCTTTACAGGATTGCTGCACATGGGGGGGCCCTGTATACTGATGGGGGCGGGCAGCCTGTATACTGTATACAGTGTATACAGTATACAGTGACTCGCGTATAAGCAGAGGGGAGGACTTTTCAGCCCAATTTTTGGGCTGAAAAACTCGGCTTATACGCGAGAATATACGGTATTCACATTCTGCCAATTTTTTTTATCCTACATGCTTAAAGAGAATCTGTCAGCAGGTTTTCACTACTTCATCTAACAGCAATATAATGTAGGCAAAGAAACCCTGAATCCAACGATGCATCACATAGAATACTGGCTGAAGCTGTTTTGACACAATCAGATCATTTAATTTCATGAACACAGTTGAGTTGAGAGCTGCCCGCCCACACCAGGCTCTCAATAGAGATTTTGCATTCACTTTAAGGTGTCAATCACAGCAGGGGGTGTGTCAGATTGCCATGCACATGACTTTCTAATCCTGCAATATTAATCACAGGGTATTAATTTGACAAACAATTGCACAGACTCTGATAACAGAAGCCCAATTGCTTTTTGTTATTTTAACTCTAACGTCATGCTGTCATCTGTTTCTAAAGCAAAATCCTGCTGACCGATTCCCCATAAAGGATAAGTTTCAGCTACTTAGCTAGAAAACATCCTCGTTTGGACCATTTAGAGCTGCAAATTTCATTAAAAATTGTGTTACCGCCTCACTGAGCTCTTATTGATTTCATCTATGTTATCATATTGCCATATGTAATGTAAACCATCAGGATGTATAGAGGAAGTGTGCATCTGCCAGAATGAGACATATATCCGTTCAAACAATGTAGATGGGCTGTGTGCTGAAATAGTGACTCATCCCCGGACATTTATCATCAGTAATATGCTAGGTTGGGTTTACACACCTGTCCTCGTGAGATCAAACACACAGATTATATGACAGAGTGAAATATACACGAATGATTCAGTCCATGTGGGTATATTACATAGAAGACCATATACCAGGAGCAGCAGAACAAAGCACAATCCTCTGCTTCTAGATCTTACACAGGTCCTGGTAGCTGCCATTACTTCTGCTCAATGACACTGACTATACAAGAGTTATAAAAAGTTGGGCAGTCCAGCATTGTCACTTAGTCTGTGTCCTCTGTTACTACACTGCTGAATGCCAATTGTATGGGAAAGTCATATAATGTAGGTCATATAGTGGTGGTTTGTTTTACACTGAATTCTATCATTTAGATCATATTTTTTTTTTCTCAATGCAGTTTCCCAGATGGATCCTACCTCTTGAGCCATGTGTCTGGAGACTCGTCTGTCAACCTCTATAGAAGTACAGAGGATCACAAAAGAGGAGCCTATAATCTGCATGATGCCCACTCTAATACCCCTAAAAAACCATCCTCTTTGTCTGTGCCCTGGGTGCCGTTAAATCCCAACCTGTTGTTGAAGTATCACATTCTACATGGCCGTCCACCCTGCACTTTCCCACCTGCACAGCAAACGGCAACAGAAAATGTAAGTGTTCGAGTAGTGAAACCCTGATGGTAGAGTTTACTGTAGATGTACACAGATTCCCGCACATTCCTGACGCTGGGGGCAGGCGTTGTCCACAGTGTAGGAGGTGAAGTACTCAACAGACTACGTTTCTGGAACCAGCTGGCATCTGGCCTCCTTAATAGGTCCTTAACAGGAGAAATGAATACAAAATGTGTTATTTATTGCTATATATATCAAAAACTTGTTAACATGTCAAATCATAAAACAAAATACTCAGAATAGATGAGCAGATAAAATAGATGTTCTATCCTAATCCCGGGTTTCCGTATAATCTATAGTCCATGCTGGGAACGCTGTACCTGGTCCTCCTGACCAGTCTCCTGACCTGAACTGTCCCATAAGCTTGGCATAGTTATTTCAGGTCAGGAGACTTGCCAATCAGGCCAGGTATTATGATCTGAGCAAGGTCTGTATGTCATGGACATGTAAACCCGGTCTAAACGTAAAGAAGTGTAACATGCCATATCTCTCATACCTAATCACAGTTGCTTGGAAAGAGGTTGTCTCATGATTACTATGTTACTGCATGTCACTTAGGTTGGTGTTGAGCTTGCAGCTAGATCTACTGTGCCATATACAGTCTGAAGTGGTAGGCCTACTTTGCGGCAGCTCTCTGAGATTGACCAGATTGGGGCACCCTCACCCCATAACCACTGCCTTAAAAGGGGATCTGTGAGCAGGTTTTTTTGCCATGTAATCTGAGAACTGTATGATGTAAGGGCTAAAACACTGAATTCAGAGATATCACTTATTAGGCTGTGTGCTGTTGTTTCCATGAAATTAAAGTTTTTTTCACCAGAAGATAACCGCTGCCAAAAACTAGAGTTGACATGAACCCTGGTACAACCACACGCCCTTGTCTGATGAGCAGCTTACTGTCAAAATACAATGTACACACAAAGCTGTTGTATGGGTGGGGTTAACTTTCTGAGCTCTGCTACATCTAAGAACTCTTTCTGCACAACTGCCGCACTCACTTTACTAAGTGATAAATCTTTGGGTTCAAGGTCTATTTTCTTACCTTATGCTGCTTTCAGGTGAGGGGCAAAACCTGCTGACTGATTCCCAATAATATAACATAAAGCAGATTTCTTATTAGAGTTATTAGGAAGGTTTGATATTTAGTGTCTTGCTATGAAGTCATGCATATTTTTTTTTTTTTATTATTATTCTGTAGTGAGTTACATCTGGTTATAGTTATAGAAATCCCTCTATAATGATGATTAACCCTTCATGTTATATCTTCCAGATACTGTTCAATATGCATTGTTTTGGGTTTTTGTGTGGATTTGTTCCACTAGGATATATTTACGTGGTTTTTATGTATGTTATTTGACATGTCTCTGTTTTTCATGTTGCTTTTTGCACAGTAGCGCAAACAATGCTTTTTGTAAAAATTGCTGTGGTTTTGCTGCAATTCCGGTGATTTCAATAAAGACGACATGTAAATTCACCCTGACTGATATGCTGGTGGCTGCTCATGAGAATAGAGTGGTGGGGAAGCCGTGTGTGGAAGAATTGGCTTTATGGCTGCTGGAAAAAGGCTGACCTCTCCTAGTAGAGGAGGAGGGAGATGAATATTTGTAGAGAACGGAGTTTGATGTCATTTTTGGATCACACTCCATACAGCCTGAGATAATGGTTGCAGTGAAGAGAACTGCTGAACACTGCCAATTTCTAAACACTTATCATAATGTACTGAAAAATGTGTGCTGCATTCCTTTACGGTGCATTACCAGAAGGAAAATATGTCGTAACACTGAGCCTTGTCTGCGGCACTGTTTTATGAGTAGAACAGGGAGGGTATAGAGCGTTCTCTCTGTTTTACTAACTTAAAAACACTACGCCTTTAAGAGTTGGTTTCCATTGTCTCTGTAGTCCGTGACCTTTATTCTGGGAGGATCCCTCCAAGAAATGCTGAGTTGAGAAAAAAAGGGGAAAAAATGTTCATACAATCATGATCACTATGTAGCATAGTTCAGCTCTGTTCTTGATTATAGAATGATTTTTTCTGAGCTGGTTAAATAATGAAAAATGGATTATATGTTATACTAGCTGTAGAGCCTAGCGTTGCCCAGGCATAGTACCTGATTGTTCTTAGTTATAATAGAATAGAATGATTATTTTGCACATAAATATCTGCCTTTAAATTCCTCCTCCTCCTTAGAATGTTGTCTGGTTCTGCCTCTAGCTCTCCCTCCTCTCCTCCTTAGAATGTTGTCTGGTTCTGCCTCTAGCTCTCCCTCCTCTCCTCCTTAGAATGTTGTCTGGTTCTGCCTTAGCTCTCTCCTCCTCTCCTCCTTAGAATGTTGTCTGTTCTGCCTCTAGCTCTCCTCCTCTCTCCTTAGAATGTTGTCTGGTTCTGCCTCTAGCTCTCCCTCCTCTCCTCCTTAGAATGTTGTCTGGTTCTGCTCAGTTCCTCTCTCCTTAGAATTTGTCTGTCTGCCTCTAGCTCTTCCTCTCTTAGAATGTTGTCTGGTTCTGCCTCTAGCTCTCCCTCCTCCTCCTTAGAATGTTGTCTGGTTCTGCCTCAGCTCTCCCTCCTCCCTTAGAATGTTGTCTGGTTCTGCCACTAGCTCTTCCTCCTCCTTAGAATGTTGTCTGGTTCTGCCTCTAGCTCTTCCTCCTCCTTAGAATGTTGTCTGGTTCTGCCTCTAGCTCTCCCTCCTCCTCCTTAGAATGTTGTCTGGTTCTGCCTCCAGCTCTCCTCCTCTCCTTAGAATGTTGTCTGGTTCTGCCTCCAGCTCTCCCTCTCCGCTTTAGAATGTTGTCTGGTTCTGCCACAGCTCTTCCTCCTCCTTAGAATGTTGTCTGGTTCTGCCTCTAGCTCTTCCTCCTCCTTAGAATGTTGTCTGGTTCTGCTCTAGCTCTCCTCCTCCTCCTTAGAATGTTGTCTGGTTCTGCCTCCAGCTCTCCCTCCTCCTCCTTAGAATGTTGTCAGGTTCTGCCTCTAGCTCTTCCTCCTCCTTAGAATGTTGTCTGGTTCTGCCTCTAGCTATTCCTCCTCTTTAGAACGTTGTCTGGCTCTGCCTTTAGCTCCTCTCCTCCATAGAATGTTGTCTGGTTCTGCCTCTAGTTCCTCCCCTCCATAGAATGTTGTCTGGTTCTGCCTCTAGCTCCTCCCCTTCCTTAGAATGTTTTCTGGTTCTGCCTCTAGCTCCTCTCCCTCCATAGAATGTTTTCTGGTTCTGCCTCTAGCTCCTCTCCCTCCATAGAATGTTGTCTGGTTTGCCTCTAGCTCTCTCCCTCCATAGAATTGTTGTCTGCTACCTCCTCTCCCTCATAGAATGTTGTCTGGTTCTGCCTCAGCTCCTCCCTCCATGAGTTGTCTGTTCTGCTCACCTCTCTCCCTCCATAGAATGTTGTCTGGTTCTGCCTCTAGCTCCTCTCCTTCCATAGAATGTTGTCTGGTTCTGCCTCTAGCTCCTCTCCCTCCATAGAATGTTGTCTGGTTCTGCCTCTAGCTCCTCCCTCCTTAGAATGTTTTCTGGTTCTGCCTCTAGCTCTTCCCCTCCATAGAATGTTGCTGCTTCTGCCTATAGCTCCTCTCCCTCCATAGAATGTTGTCTGGTTTGCCTCTAGCTCTCCTCCTTAATGTTTCTGTCTGCCTCTAGCTCTTCCTCCATAGAATGTTGCTGCTCTGCTCTAGCTCTCTCTCCATAGAATGTTGTCTGGTTTGCCTCTAGTCCTCCCCCTCCATAGAATGTTGTCTGGTTCTGCCTCTAGCTCCTCTCCCTCCATAGAATGTTGTCTTGTTCTGCCTACAGCTCCTCTCCCTCCATACAATGTTGTCTGGTTCTGCCTATAGCTCCTCCCCCTCCATAGAATGTTGTCTGGTTCTGCCTCTACCTCTTCTCTCTCCATAGAATAGATAAAACAGTTCCATGTGGTGCAATCTACATATAAGGAGCCAGAGGGAAGTTTCTGTTAGCAAGTATGGCTCGTAGCATACTCCATATTGATAATAGTTTATAAAAGAGAAAAACAAGGAGTTTTGTACAATTATCACAGCAAGCACATCAAGGTATTGCCCGTATTCGTATAGGTGAGGTCAGATCCAACATGAACCAATACATAATAACAGTAGCAGCAATATCAAATCGTACATTTCACAGAAAGTGAACATGAAAGATACAGATTAATACAAATTTCTTTTAGGGTATTGCCATACCAAAGTGCAGGTGCTTAGGTGGATGAAGGACCCCTCGACTATTGGCCCCCAACGTACGTTTCGCCTGTTTATGTTGTTTGCTTCATCAAGGGGAAGTACTACTAAGAGCACCAACATCGCCTTAGGGTATGTGCCCACAGGAAGGTTTTGCAGCTTTGAGATCAGGTTTTGCCTTGGTTTTATGTAAATCTGTGCTAATCTAATCCTGAGTTTTTGGTTTCCATCAAAACCTGTGTGTGCAGGGAAAAGCTTTCTCACACACAGTTTTTTTTTTCTCTACAGAAAATGGAAATGCCACAGGTGTTTCCACTTTAGCAAAAGTGCAGCAAAGAATTGACATGCTCATTCTTTCTAAAACACAGCAAAACCTGAGGTGTTTCCACTTTCTTCACCAAACAAAAACCAATGTGTTGGGACAGCTAATCCTAGAATCCATAGGTTTTGCTGGAAAACAAAAATGCAGCAAATCCTGTGGTGTTTACACTGTCTTCAGAGAACAAAAACCAATGTGTGTGAAAGCTTTTCCCTAATAACATAGGTTTTGCTAGAAACCAAAAACTCAGTATTAGATTAGCATAGATTTACATAAAACCAAGGCAAAACCTGATCTCAAATGCAGCAAAACCTTCCTGTGGGCACATACCCTTATTAGTGGTAACAGCATGACCATAAACTTCCTCCATAGAATGTTGTCTGGTTCTGCCTCTAGCTCCTCCTCCTACATAGAATGTTGCCTGGTTCTGCCTCTGGCTCCTCCTCCTCCATAGAATATTGTCTGCTTCTGCCTCTAGCTCCTCCTCTCCATAGAATGTTGTCTGCTTCTGCCTCTAGCTCCTCCCCTTCATATAAATTTGTCTGGTTCTGCCTCTAGCTCCTCCCCTCAATGAATGTTGTCTGATTCTGCATATAGCTCCTACCCTCCATAAAATGTTGTCTAGTTCTGCATATAGCATCTCCCCCTCCATAGAATGTTGTCTGGTTCTGCCTCTAGCTCCTCCCCACCATAGAATGTTGTTTGGTTCTGCCTCTAGCTCCTCTCCCTCCGTAGAATGTTGCCTGTTCTGTGAGGAGGTGGGTTATGAAATGGGCGTGGCTATGCTGAGTGGGTGGGGATCCAGTCGCCACAGAGGTACTGCACCTCTGCCAGAGGTGTAGTGCCCCATTTTCGGGTAAGAGAATGGGGCACTACACAGACACCCACAGCCAACACTACACAACTCCAGTCAGTCAGGGTTAGGGCGAGATTTCTCCCTAAGGAGAGCACAGTCCCTGATTCTGTCTGGAGGGGAGGAACCAAGGTAGAAGGGATGGGTGGAGAACAGCGTTTAGAGGAGCACACAGAGAGTAGTGAAGTCGGGAGAACGTACGATAGTGATGTAGGACACGTGACCGTATAAAAGGATGAGGAGAAACATCTAGAAGGCAGTTGGTGGGTGGCTGGCAAGAGCTACAGGAGTCTGTGAGGTTCAGAGAGTCTGTCAGAGAAGGACAAGAGCTAGTACTTGACATCCTGGGGACAGGAGCCAGTGGGAGCTTGTCCCAAGACCTGGGAGAGACAAGACCTGACGATGGAGCCAAGAAAGAAAGGGTGCTCCCAATGACAGAAGGTGGTCCCAGGGGCCCTGATCATAGCAATCCACCCGTGGGCGCCCGTATCCACATTGACCTAAGCGGTGTGGAGGGACTAGGCCACAGTGGGGAGAGACCCACCCCAGACTAGTAGAGAGCGATCAGGCTCAGCTAGCGACCCGGAGGCTGCGGTATCTTCAAGTGCCGCAGCCGAAACCGCACACACCCGCCAAAAAGGTGGCCACATAGGGTCAGGGGACTGAGAGAGACGTTGCCCGGACTAGGCCCGAGGCCACTAGCTTGGGGCTCTGTGTGTGAGGCGTGGGGCAGGAGGGCAAGTGCCAGCGCAGTGAATCAACCTGGAGAGGACATCAGAAGGGGGTACTGGTTGAGTGCCACCAAGCTACCCGAGCGTCAGCTGATCACCCCTCCAAGGACTCGGTGCTCAGCAATTGTGACGACAGTTGTAACCTGGAACAACAGACTGTGAGTAAACATCTCGAGGCTGCACCCCGCTGTGTCTGTGAACTTTATTGCTGCACCATCAGCCCTGTGCTTTTACATCAGTACCTACTCGCCATAGTAACATCTGCTGCCCTGGGGTTAGCCCTACCCATGAAGAGCTTTCCAACTTAGCGGCATTGCCATCAAACCCAGAATAACTGTATTGCAGCGGCGGCCATCAATAGCCGCAAACCGAGGGTGGCATCACAAGGACTATTATCCCTGAATCCCAAGTCCAGTAATCCCGCTATGGGGCCACAGACCGGGTCACGCCACCTGTGACATCCCCAACAACACGACAACCCAGCACTGAGTACCCCACGGTATATATATTTTTTGTGTTGTATGTGTTATATTTGTGTGTGTTATATTGTATTTGATATATCGTATGTGTTATATTGTGGGCATTATATTGTGTATGTGTGTTATATTGTGTGTTATATTGTGTTATATTTTGTGTGTGATATATTGTATGTGTTATGTTGTGTTTGTATGGGTTATATTGTATGTTAGAGTGCCTTCACATCAGTGTTTTGCTGATGTTTCCTGCGAAAAAAAACAGAACCGCACTTGCCGCACCCAACCGCAAGCCCCATAGACAATGCACGGGGCTTGCTGGATCCGGCTGCAAGTCAATAGTTATCCGGCAAAGCGCTGATGTGAAAGGAGCCTTATATTTGTGTGACTCTAGTTACCCGCTGTGTACCTTGGATACCAGCCGGTGAGCAGAGAAGGCTGGTAACCAAGGTATACATCGGGTATCTAGGCAGCGCGCACTGCCTAGATACCCGCAGTTTACCTTGGAGACCAGCCTGCTCCCGCTTTCCGCAGCCTGGCAGCGGGAGCAAGACATCATGGAAACGATATTTAAATCATTTCCACGATGTCGCTGGTGAGTCTGCCTGTTTGACAGCTCACCAGCGATCAGCCTTCAATGTTCGCCAGCGATTGAGATCGCTGACGACATTGATGCTTCTGACGGCCCCATTAGGATGAAGGAGATTCATGTTAACAGAATTTGGGAGCGTTGGAGCAGCAAACTATTTAGAAAGGAGTTTGAAGGTTACAAACCTCTTTATTAAAATTATATACACCACGACGCGTTTCCACAGCAAACATCGGTCTTCATCAGGTGGATTTACATTATGCTCTTTAGGTGGACACATTAAATACATTTCACATCCAACCTGTGCTTAACAATTTAGAGACCTCATTTAACCCTGAAGCTAAAGAACAATTGTAAACAACCAATCAAGCTGAGGCAGTGTTTAACCCTAAAGGTGTCTTCTAATATATGATTGGGAAAAAAGTTCTGTGGTGATAATATAAAACATAAATGAAAAATAATTTCTAAAAACATATGAATAATATAAAATATGAAAAAATATGTAAAATATACCTCATAATTCTTGCACTATCCTCAAAGAGGGATATTCAAGAGGTACATAAAGTACATAAAAATGCATAAATTTTTAGTATCATAAACATGATAAAGCTAGCTAATACACATTCAGTGCATTCAATTCACTGAATTTTTCTCTCATAATAATATTGGAATTACACAGGACTGTGCTTAGTCTTATTATTTGCACCATTCCAATTAAATTACGATATAGTAAAAATATTATTTTCCTTATTAGACTATTAACAGTCTTTACATCTGTATAAGCCGACCCGTGTATAAGCCGACCCCCCTACTTTTGCCCCCAAAATCTGGGAAAACCTATTGACTCGTGTATAAGCCGAGGGTGGACCCCAGCACAGGTATACAGCCCCAGCAGTGTGGTATACAGGCCCGCGCAGTGGTATACAGGCCTCCCCAGTGGTAGTATACAGCCCCCAGAAGTGTGGTATACAGCAGCCTCCCCAGTGGTACATACAGGCCCCAGCAGTGTTACAGCAGCCTCCCCAGTGGTATATACAGCAGCAGCCCCAGTGGTAGTATACAGCAGCCCCAGAGATATATACAGCAGCCCCAGTGGTAGTATACAGCAGCCCCAGAGGTATATTCAGCAGCCTCCCCAGTGGTATATACAGCAGCAGCCCCAGTGGTAGTATACAGCAGCCCCAGAGATATATACAGCAGCCCCAGTGGTAGTATACAGAAGCCCCAGAGGTATATACAGCAGCCTCCCCAGTGGTAGTATACAGCAGCCCCAGAGATATATACAGCAGCCCCAGTGGTAGTATACAGAAGCCCCAGAGGTATATACAGCAGCCTCCCCAGTGGTATATACAGCAGCAACCCCAGTGGTAGTATACAGCAGCCCCAGAGATATATACAGCAGCCCCAGTGGTAGTATACAGAAGCCCCAGAGGTAGTATACAGCAGCCCCAGTAGTAGTATACAGCAGCCTCAGTGGTATATACAGCAGCAGCCCCAGTAGTAGTATACAGCAGCAGCCCCAGTAGTAGTATACAGCAGCAGCCCCAGTGGTAGTATACAGCAGCCCCAGAGATATATACAGCAGCCCCAGTGGTAGTATACAGAAGCCCCAGAGGTAGTATACAGCAGCCCCAGTAGTAGTATACAGCAGCCTCAGTGGTATATACAGCAGCAGCCCCAGTAGTAGTATACAGCAGCAGCCCAGTAGTAGTATACAGCAGCAGCCCCAGTGGTAGTATACAGCAGCAGCCCCAGGGGGGGGGGGGTATATACAGCAGCAGCCCCAGTAGTAGTATACAGAAGCCCCAGTAGTAGTATACAGCAGCCCCAGTAGTAGTATACAGCAGCAGCCCCAGGGGGTATATACAGCAGCAGCCCCAGGGGGTATATACAGCAGCAGCCCCAGGGGGTATATACAGCAGCAGCCCCAGGGGGTATATACAGCAGCAGCCCCAGGGGGTATATACCGCAGCAGCCCCAGGGGTATACAGACCCCCCCCCCCATTAGTATACAGGGGCCCCAGCTGTATACAGCAGCCCCAGCTGTATACAGCCCCCCCGTGGTATCCAGGGCCCCCTTGCTGCACCTGTAAAGGAAGATGTCAGTATACTTATCGCTGCTGCCGCCTCTCCGCTTCTCGGTCACCGCGCTGCTCCGGCCGGGTCTTCATGCTTCCTGTTTCTTCTCCGACGCTCACAACAATGACGTCATTTCCTGAGCGCCGGAGAAGGAACAGGAAGCATGAAGACCCGGCCGGAGCAGCGCGGTGACCGAGAAGCGGAGCGGAGGCGGCGGCAGCAGCAGCGATAAGTATACTCACATCTTCCTTTACAGGTGCAGCAAGGGGGGCCCTGGATACCACGGGGGGCTGTATATACGGCGGGGGGGGGAGACCACGGGGGGGGGGCTGAGTGACGTTGATGGCAGAAATTACCGTATATACCCGTGTATAAGCCGAAAGGGGACTTTTCAGCACATTTTATGTGCTGAAAAACTCGGCTTATACACGAGTATATACGGTACATAAAAAATGCATAAAATTTAACGAATGAAAGTATGATATAAAAACATGATAAAAACTAAAAACGAAAAGCTAATAACACTGAATTTTCAAGTGCAATTCAATTCCACCTGAATCTGTATCTCTCATAAGCTACTATATTTGATTTCACACCAGTGACCTGTGCTTAGTGCTTTTATTTATTTGCACACATTCTCAATGGTTAAATTCAGACCTTCCGGATATAGTGTCCCCAATTTAAATATCTAATAACTTTCCTTTTTAATTAGACTATTAAAACAGTCCTTTACAGTGTCTGGAATTTGATCGATTATCAATAACTGCGGAGTGTCGGATCTTTCTGATGTATCATGCACATGTTTCGAAACACTATGTAACATGTATCCATTGCGAATATTGGGCCAATGTTTATTTAATCTGGCGTGCATTTTTTGCACTGTACGTCCCACGTGTTGAATTTCACAGACACACTATAACAAATAAATTACATAACTAGAGTGGCAATCGACTCTACATTTAATATTAAATTTCTCCCAGTTGTTTGTGAGCTGAAGATTGTAGCTCCATCTACTATAGTACTACAACATAAATAGCTGGATGATTTTCAAGTATAACAGCCATTTCCTCCTGGTTGTGGTCCAAATTTTTATCTGTTATTTTTAATGAAGTGTCACTCCGTGAGACCAAACTCCGGAGATTCCGATTTCTCCTATATATTATTTTTGGATTATCGGGTATATGCTCTGAGAGAATGGGGTCACCTTGTAAAATATACCAATGACGTTAAAGTAATTTTTGAACACTTGCACGAGACTGGTTATCAACCGCTACTCACTGTGTTTCACTTCTGTATTAATCTGATTTACTTTCCAAGATTTTGTTACGCAGGATTCTCGTGTCAAGGATGCCGTTTTCAAATAATCTTCTTTTATTAATTTTTTCGGGAACCCTTTTTCCACAAATTTGTTATCTTTGGAATTTTTGCTTCCCTCAAAAAATCCTCATTCTCCGTACAGTTCTTGCGATTCGCCAATATTGGCCGTACGGAATGTTTTTTAACCATCTGAGCAGGTATCCACTGTCAAACTCAATGTAACTATTTACATCTACTGGTTTAAAATGAGTTGAAGTGGACACCCTGCCCAGATCATCAAATTTTAAACCATGTCCAGAAATTGTATAGAGGTTTCTGAGATAGAACCAGTGAATTGTATACCCCAGGGGTTTTTGTTGAGTTCTTCCACAAATGTTAAGGCTCCTTCTCTTGGCCTATCCCAAATAAAGGATTGATCATCTATAATTCTGCGAAACACCACTGTGTGTCCTTTGGCCAGAGGGGATTGCACAATGAAGACGGATTTGATATTGAATAAACCCATTAAGATTCATAAGTGGGGGCGAATCTTGCCCCCATCGTGCAGCCCCTCATTTGTTGATGGTATGATCCTCAAGGTAACATGTTGTTTGATAGTATAAAATTAATTGCTAATATCAGAAATTCCGCTTGTTCATTTGGTAATGTTGGATCCACTGTAAGATAGTATTCTATTGCTCTTATCCCTAAAGAGCGAGTGATGTTATTATACAAAGCGTCACATCTCAACGTGAGGAATAGACATCCTTTCCTTTGAGGCATAAGGGAGAAGTGATATTGGGCGATAGCTAGAAACAGAGGATGGGTCGAGAGACTGCTTTTTTAGTATGGGTGTGATTGAGGCATGTTTGAAGGATGAGGGGAAGACACCATTTGTAAGTGAAAGGTCGAAGAGATGTGTTAGGCTTGGGATGAAAACTGTGGTGCGGTTGGGGATGAGGTGGAACGGGAGCGGGTAAAGCGTGCAAGTGGTGAAATGTGATCTTGACAGAAGAGAGAAGAGGTGATGTTGTGTCATGGTGGAGAAGCTGGTTTTGAAAGAACAGGGATGAGCAGTCATAAGGAGGGGCATAGGGGGCTGCGGGCTATAGCTTTCTCTGATGTTATCAATCTTCTGCTTAAAGAAAGACGCAAAGTCTTCAGCAGAAATGAGAGGAGAGGGATGAGGTGCTGGGGGACGGAGTAGAGCTTTGAAAGTGTTGAAAAGCTGTTTAGCGTATGACATTAAAGAGAGTTACTGATAAAAAAAAAAAGGTTCTGTATACATTTTTAAACCACAACCACTTTTGTAAATATGTTAACTTTCCGCTTCAGGGTGTAGAAGCTATTGGGCGAAGCTGTGATAGATTAATAAATTGCTCCCCCCCCCCCCCCCCCTCCCGATGATGTTCTGTTTCGGGGGTGATAGACACTGCAGGAAAGTGGCTGCAGGACCATCATCCTGCTGATAACCCATTTGAGAATCCCTAGTAAATGGAACTTGAATGGAACATCACCTGAGGTAAAGTAAGAAAACAGATATTGGGATTAGCTGTTTAGGGAGAATGATGAGGGATTTCCAAGTTAAACAAAATACAAAAGGAAAAAAATTGTTTATTTTCTGTGTTTTAGTGTCACTTTAAGATGTTTTGGGAAGAAGTATAAATCCTTTTACAGCAAGTTACATGCTTCAACATTGTAAATAAAATATGGTTCTTGTTATTCCATTATGTTCCGGATGTATCTTGTCAGAGAGAATATTTATTTGCTTGGCAGCTCAAAAGGCCATTATGGATGTACAAATATCGATACATCAGCATAATGTAAGAGAAGTTTGAAATATTTGTTAATGGCTTAGTTTGGTTAAGAAAGGAAGAAATCATTTTGGCGGTAACCGTAAGATGGTTGTAGTACATTGTAACCAATATAAAGGTTGTATTGTGGATCCAGGGGAATGGATGGGAGATGGAAACAAAAAATGTTTAACTGTAAATATGTTTATTGGAAGGAAAATCAATGTTCATGCTTGGATGGGAAGGGTTTCCATGTGCTAAATGTCTACTTCACTCAGGAGATTGTGTCTGGCAGTAGTTTAGAGCAATAAACACTACTGATCCAAGAATGCTCGTTCATGACACCAGGCTCTCGCAGCACAATTTGTGCAGTTTTTGATGTGTTTTCTTTCATTTGGTTTATGAACATGTCACTGTTACGTTGTGGGGATTTTCATGCTGTTGCCTCAACTTTAACATGACTGCAATGTGTGAATATACGCTAAAATGGAAAGTACAAACTACTGTATAATTTGACTCTTTTGAATACACTTATTTTAGGATTGCTATTTTCAATAGGTGGCACTAGAATTACATCTACTTCCTCCCTAAAGAGATAATTTGCATATTTCCCAGAGGAGCATTGTGGCTAAAAGTCTCACTATTGGCGTGATGCATTGGTGTGTCAATCTCCTCAAGGAGAACAGCTTTCCCCTTTGACCCCCATCTTAGTTTCTCAGAGCCAGGGCTGTATTTACCACTAGGCACTAGAGGGCACGTGCCCAGGGCGCCAGGCTGCAGGGGGCAGTACCAAGACAGGGAATTTTTTTTAACCTCCCCTCCCCATTAGGCAATCCAGGAAATCTGTTGTCCCTTCGGAGGGGTGGGGATCTGGGGTCAGGTGGGGGCGGGAACGCACCTCCATATTCACCTCAGATTCAGGGAGCTAACTGGCCCAGGAAGTACTGGTGTTCCGACTTCCGGGTTCAGAGAAGTCCCTGCTCCGAGGTGCTGCGGCGTCTCTGCATTTGAGGAGAGTGAGATCATCTCTCTCACTGCAGACGTCACAGCAGGGCTGAGGAGGCGGACACATGGGCGGAGGACACAGGAGCAGGTGAGCGCTCATAGAGCTGAAGATGGAGGGGGGCTGGTGACAGGGGAGACTGGTGCTGCTATATACTGGTGGCAGGAGAGGCTATGCTGCTGTATACTGGTGGCAGGAGAGACTGGTGCTGCTATATACTAGTGGCTGGGGAGGCTGTGCTGCTATATACTGGTGGCTGGGGAGGCTGTGCTGCTATATACTCGTGGCAGGGGAGACTAGTGCTGCTGTATACTGTTGAACAGGGGAGGCTAGTGCTGTGCAGGCTTGGGGATTTTGGGGAGGCTGACACTTTAGAATGGGGATTTAGGGGAGGATGATGCTTCAGAATGGGGATTAAGGGGGCATATTACTATAGAATAGTTTTTATAGGAGCTATAAAGTAAAATCTACTTTATTTAATATGCTTCTCAGCACCTCGTATTTGTATTCTAAAGCTTATCTTTATTGACAGCGCTCCGTTGTCAGTAAAGTGAGTAAAAGTGAGTGCTGTCTAAAATCAGCTTGCAATTCTGCACTTACTCTCTGAGGCTGGTTTCATACTTGTGTATTTTGTTGGGTTTTTTTTTAAATCAGGCAAAAGCAGTTTTTGTTATCCAAATCCTGATCCTTTCAGGATCCAGTTTTTGCCCATTTACTTTAATGGGGTCAGGAAGCAACCTGAAGCAACAGGATTCAACCTGATACCACTAAAGTGAATGGGCAAAAAAATGGATCCTGAAAGGATCAGGATTAGGCTGAAAAAAACTAATTTTGCCTGAGTTGGAAAAAAAATGCAAGTGTGAAACCAGTGACAATGGATGAGTGCAGCAGCGTGCTGCAAGTGTCAGTGTAGGTGCACACAATGTGGCTGCAGGCTTGCTCTGACACCTGGGACTATTCTGCTCTTGGATGTCCTTTGAACAACTTCAGCAAAGAGGAGGGGTGTTGAATGAGCAGACAGCATGTCTCAATGTCACTAGGCACTCTCCTCCTCACTGAATCAATGGTTAGGTCACCTGTTTTGATCACTTGATGACTTTGAAAAGCTGAGGGTATTAAAAAAAAAAAAAAATAATGCTCAAAACACTGAACCTGTGCTCAGCAAGTGCAGACGTTCATTCTTTTAGTGTTTAATTAGCACGTTTGGAGGCGTTTTACATAGGAAATCTGCCTTAAATAGATGTTGTGTGCACAGACTCAATGTGTGACGTCAGTAAGGGAAGTGACCACTAAAAGTGCCTAGGACAGCATGAAGCCCAAATACAGCCCTGCATTCAGCCAGATCAGATCTCATACTGTGCACTGACTAAGGGCTATCACCCTGAGATGCAGCGTCTGTGAATTGGAGTTCTAATCTGGCATAAATCCTTAATCATATTGCAAGGCTCATTACATGGTCAGTTTTGACCTTTACGGTTGCTATGTCCAATAGGTGGCACTATTGTTCATCTATTTCCTCCTTGAAAATATTTGTCCATAAACAACACAGTGTGAACGTTGATTTAGTGGTCTTGAAAGAAATCTGCATGTACAAAATAGAAATCATAGCTGTATTTTAAGAAGTACAGAACTATTTTAGTTTTTATGTAGCAATCTTATCACTTACCGTATATACTCGTGTATAAGCCGACCCGTGTATAAGCCGACCCCCCTACTTTTGCCCCCAAAACCTGGGAAAACCTATTGACTCGTGTATAAGCCGAGGGTGGACCCCAGCACAGGTATACAGCCCCCAGCAGTGTGGTATATAGGCCCCCCCAGTGGTAGTATACAGCAGTCTCCCCAGTGGTATGCAGGCCCCAGCAGTATATACAGCAGCCCCAGTGGTATACAGCAGCCCTTAGGTAGTACACAGCAGCCCCAGAGGTATACACAGCAGCCCCAGGGGTGTACACAGCAGCCCCAGGGGTGTACACAGCAGCCCCAGGGGTATACACAGCAGCCCCAGGGGTATATACAGCAGCCCCAGGGGTATACACAGCAGCCCCAGGGGTGTACACAGCAGCCCCAGGGGTGTACCCAGCAGCCCCAGGGGTGTACCCAGCAGCCCCAGGGGTGTACCCAGCAGCCCCAGGAGTAGTACACAGCAGCCCCAGGGGTAGTACACAGCAGCCCCAGGGGTAGTACACAGCAGCCCCAGGGGTAGTACACAGCAGCCTCAGGGGTATATACAGCAGCCCCAGGGGTGTACACAGCAGCCCCAGGGGTAGTACACAGCAGCCCCAGGGGTAGTACACAGCAGCCTCAGGGGTATATACAGCAGCCCCAGGGGTGTACACAGCAGCCCCAGGGGTAGTACACAGCAGCCCCAGGCCCCCCTCACTGTTTGTCGCCCCCACCTCAGGATGCCCCCCCCCCCCCGCACGCAGCGCTGCGCTCATACATTACCAGCCTGTCCGCTGTCATCCTCCGGTGGCGGATCGCGGCTCCCGGCTCCGGCTTCCATCTTCATCTGTGTCTTCCTGCTTTGTGACCGGGGCTCATCGCGATGACCATGTGACATGCAGGAAGACACAGATGAAGATGGAAGCCGGAGCCGGGAGCCGCGATCTGCCACCGGAGGATGACAGCTGACAGGCTGGTAATGTATGAGCGCAGCGCTGCGTGCGGGGGGGCCATCCTGAGGTGGGGGCGCCAAACAGTGAGGCGGTCCCGTATATACTCGCGTATAAGCCGAGGGGAGACTTTTCAGCCCAATTTTTGGGCTGAAAAACTCGCCTTATACGCGAGTATATACGGTATTTTCTTTTCAATATTCTTTTTATTGCTTTTTCAGAATCAATAACAAATAGAAAGGAAGAATACAGAATAACATTTGGTACAAATGCCCTATGTATAAGGGCGTCGAATATACAGAAAAAAAAGAAATTCAAGAATTCTAGATGGTATAGTTCCAATTAAGTATTGTAAAAGCACTGGGTTATAAAGTACATCAGGTAGAGTTTTGAGAGTAAGCATTGAATAAGCATAAGTGCAATCAAGCTTAATTATGAGTTTATGAGCTTCAGATTAGGGTATCCGAAGGGGTACCATTAACTAAATATTATGAATACTATTAACATTACTTTCATTATTACTTACAAGTTGAATAACTGGTTTTACAGACCCTTCAGCAACTTGTGTTCTTGACCTCAAAACCTGGTAGTGTTTGCTGACAGTGAGCCATATGATAATAGCTGGATGGTGAGCTTCTGTTATGTAAGTCCTTCTATTTGTACCTCAAGCTGTAGGAAACATTCTGTGGTTCTTCTGCATCATTACTTTAATTGTTTGGTTCCCATACAGTTCATATATTGTTAACATGGGTAAATGTGCTGCCAACAGTCATATTTTTTCAGGCCTTATTAAAGGTATGACTTATGCTCGATCATCAACTGACTACTTGACTAGTGATCAATAACAAGCATTTTCTCATATACTTAATCGGTTGGCCATCAACCCTACTCAACAGACAGTGATGGGTGATATACCTCGACAATGACGTCTCTCCAGGCCTACAAATCACAAGAGGTGCCGGGGATATCTCCAGGTACAAGACGGGAGCTCCTATCTGATGACCACAGAATAGTGTCATGGCTACTGGACCAGGATCCTGCAAATTTATTAACAGAGATTATCCTTATGAGTCCACCCTTCTAAAGGCTTCTATAAATCCTCAAATGTTAGGAAGATGGAAACTTTGTAACCGTAAAACAGCTTTTAATGTAGGAATTATTTTTCTGAATGTCTTTCATCTAGAATTCTAACTCATTTTAGAAATATAATGTACCGTAAATGCAATCCCTTAGAAGTCCTGTTTATAAATTGCTTGTTCCTATCTTCCTAATAATGAGTGAAGTAGTAACCAGTGTCTGTGGTTGATTGTTGCTATAAGTTCAAACATAACATTTTGCCTTAAGAGCACTAATCCTAGAACCGTGCTCACACTATCAGTTTTTGCATGGTTCTTTTAGAGAGTTAACGTCTTCTGATCTCTTCCACTTTTGGAGGGTAGGGGAAGGCTTAAAGGGGTTTTCCCTACGAACAAAGTTAATTTTAAAGTTCATTTTAATCAATAGATCTTGGAATAATAATAATAAGTTCCACAATTTGATGTGGTAAAAAAAAAAGCTTGTGTTGAGATAATCTTATATATGTGCCCCTGCTATGTACTGTGTAATGGATGTGTCTGACCGTACAGGAACATGGTCTGATCATACCACATCTCCTGTGCTGAGATAATCTTATATATGTGCCCCTGCTATGTACTGTGTAATGGATGTGTCTGACCGTACAGGAACATGGTCTGATCATACCACATCTCCTGTGCTGAGATAATTTTATGTATGTGCCCCTGCTATGTACTGTAATGGATGTGTCTGACCGTGTAGGGACATGGTCTGATCATGAAAAAAGTATACAGACATTACATTAAGAGATTGTAACTGATATTTGTGAGGTAAAACATTTCCCCCCTTGCCTGGTTTTAAAAAATGTTTTACCACAAAGAACGAATAATTTGTGTAATTTTTATTGTAGGTACACTTCAACTGTGATGGCCACTTTACACACACCAACTTATCTGTCCAACTTCTGAACAACTTGCTGGTTGCAGTGAAATTATGGACACATTTTGTACACAGCCACAAAATGGAGCAATGTGTCCATGATTTCACTGCAACCAGTAAGTTGTTCAGAAGTTGGACAGATAAGTTGGTGTGTGTAAAGTGGCTCTGAGACAAAATCTAAAAAAAAAAATACAAAACAAATCACATTGTATACTTTAAAAAAATTAAATTTCATTTTATTGCATGAAATAAGTATTTGATACAGTAGAAAAACAACTTAATATTTGGTACAGAAATCTTTGTTTACAATTAGAGAGGTCAGACATTTTTTGAAGTTCTTAACCAGTTTTGCACAAACTGCAGCAGGCAATTTGGCCCACTCCTCCATACAGATTTTCTTCAGATCTTTCAGGTTTCGTGGTTGTCACTGGGCAACATTAAATTTCAGCTCCCTCCGAAGATTTTCTATTGGGCTCAGGTCTGTAGACTGGCTAAGTCACTCCAGGACCTTGAAATTCTTTTTACAGAGCCACTCCTTAGTTGCCCTGGTGTGTTTTGGGCCATTGTCATGCTGGAAGACCCAGCCAGGACCCATTTTCAATGTTTTTACTGAGTAAGGGCCTTTTCACATCTGGTTTTTTTTTTTAAATGCGTCAGTTACAGTAAAAAAAAAACGCATTTGCCGCATAGCGGTTGCGGCACACTTGCGTCAAGCCCCATGCATTGTTTATGGGGCTTGCGGTAAGTGTACGGCAGCAGCGGCAAGTGCGGCTTTGGTGGTTGTGGCAGATGCGTCCGCGAAAAAAAATGCAGTCAGAGGCGGGTTTTTTGAGGCAGCATTTGCCACCGCTGCTGCACACTTACCGCAAGCCCCATAGACAATGCATGGGGCTTGCCGCAAGTGTGCCGCAACCACAGCCGTTATGCGGTGTATGCGGGTTTTTTTACCGTAACTGCCTCATTTTTGAAAAAACAGTGTGAAAGCACCGTAAAGGAGGTTGTTGAGAGATATATGACCCCATTTATCCTCCCTTCAAAATTGTGCAGTCATCTTTGCAGAAAAGCACCCCCAAAGTATCTTTCCACTCCCCCACGCTTTATGATTGGGACAGTGTTCTTAGGGTGCTTTCACATAACGATTTTATCAGTTCCGATGCTGTCCGATAAAAATCGGACAGCATCGGACCGATTTTCGGACCCCATGCATCCCTATGGGCATCGGACCGAATCGGATGTGCACTAAATGCCATCCGATTTGGTCCGATCCGAATCTGCCCGATTCTTTTATCGGTGCAAAAATCGGAGCTTGCTCCGATTTTTGCACCGAAAATAAAATCTGACAGATTCGGATCGGACCAGATCGGATGGCATTTAGTGCACATCCGATCCGACCCGATCAATTTGACATGGGGCCCTATGGAGCAGGGTCCGAGGAAACATCTTATGTCTCCTCGGACCGATTTTAGTGTACTGAGCATGCTCAGTACACTAAAATCGCTCCAAAAGTGAATGAATGGGTTAATGAAAAAAAAAAAAACTATGCTCACCTGTCCACGAGGCCCACGTCGTCTCCCGGCGTCTCCGGTGTCTCCAGGTATCTTGCCGTCTGTGCTGATAAGACCTGCCGTGATGTCACATTCACATGACTGCCAGGAACCAATAGCCGGCAGTCATGTGATTGTGACATCACGAGAGGTCCTGGCAGCACAGAACAGCAAGATACCGGGAGACGCGCGGGACCGTGCAGGAGTCGTGGACAGGTGAGAAAGGAGAGGAGGAGGAGGACAAGAGGAGGAGGAGGAGAGGGGAGGACAAAAGGAGAGGAGGAGGACAAAAGGAGAGGAGGAGAGGGGAGGACAAAAGGAGAGGAGGAGAGGGGAGGACAAAAGGAGAGGAGGAGAGGAGAGGACAAGAGGAGAGGAGGAGAGGGGAGGACAAAAGGAGAGGAGGAGGACAAAAGGAGAGGAGGAGGACAAAAGGAGAGGAGGAGAGGAGGAGGACAAAAGGAGAGGAGGAGGACAAAAGGAGAGGAGGAGAGGGGAGGACAAAAGGAGAGGAGGAGGACAAAAGGAGAGGAGGAGCATGGAGGACAAGAGGGGGAGCACAGTGGAGGACGGGGGACCATATTGGAGCACTGGGGGAGAGACAGCTGATGACAGCTGACAGGAGGGAGGTGAGGGCAGGCATCAGATAAAATGTCGGAATCGGATGCCTATTTGGCATCCGATTCCAGGCATCAGAAGAATCCGATGCTGTCAGATTTATATCGGACAGCATCGGATTTTAAAAAATCGTAATGTGAAAGTAGCCTTAGGATTATATCCATCCTTCTTCCTCCAAACATGCTGAGTGGAGTTGATATCAAAACATTCTATTTTGATTTCACCTGACCACATGACTTTCTCCTATGTTTCCTATGGATCATCCAGATGGTCATTCGCAAACTTCAAACTGGCCTAGACATCTACTTGTGTGAGCAGGGGGACCTTGTGTGCCCTGCAGGATTTTAATCCATGACGTCATAGTGTGTTACTAATGGTAATCTTTGAGTCTGTGGTCCCAGGTCTCTTTAGGTCATTGACCAGGTCCTCTCGTCTAGTTATGGGTCGATTCCTTACCTTTCTCAGAAGTATCCTTACCCCATGAGGCAAGATCTTGCATGGAACCTCAGACCGAGGAAGATTGATTGTCATCTTGTGTTTCTTACATTTTCTAATTATTGCACTAATAGTTGTTGCCTTCTCACCAAGATGCTTGCATATTGTCCTTTAGCCCATTCCAGCCTTGCACAGGTCTACAATTGTGTTCCTTGTGTCCTTAGGGCCGCTTCACACTGCGGTGTGATCCGGTCTGGTTCTGCCCAGGAGGACCCTGACAGCTGCGGACCGGATCTGCACACAGGACTGGGGGGTTATTATGCCCTCTGGTCCTGTGTGCAGCGCACGCAGTTCCGCGGTCCTGACCTGTCAGCGGCCGCAGCTGTGTGCGCTGCACACAGGACCGGAGGGCATAGTAACCCCCCAGTCCTGTGTGCAGATCCGGTCCGCGGCTGTCTGGGTCCTCGCGTTACAGAACCGGACCGGATCACGCCGCAGCTCTTTGGTCTTGACCATGATGGAAAGGTTGAAGTGTGATTGATTGAGCACTTGGACAGGTGTCTTTTATACAGGTAACAAGTTTAAACAGGTGCAATTAATACAGATAATGAGTGCAAACTATGAGAGTTTGTTAAGGAAAAAACTAAGGCTAGTTTCATGCTAGCGTTTTTTTTTAATCCAGGGGCATGCAAGAAAAGCCTGCATGCCCTGGATTTCTCCGCAATGATGAACTAAATACACCCACATCCTGTGCGGGAGCATCCGGTTGCCTATTTGACAGGGATCAAGTGGGTGGTTCTGCCCATGATGCGCAGTTCATAGCACACAGACCGGAAATCTGGATCTACCAGAGTCCAGATGAATCCGTGACATGTAGACCCCCATTCAGATTTTGCCTATGGTGCCCGGATCCAGGTGCATCCGTGGGTTTACAGGTTTTTTCACGGAGACCAAATCGCAACCAGATGCAGATTTTGTCTCCGAAAAATGTATGAACACCTGCATCCACCCGGATTTCGGGGGGAACTGTACACAATTGAAAGTCAGTGGGGCTGAAAACTGATGCGGATGCATGTAGTTTAGGCTGCATTCACACAGATGCCGAAAAACGTCTGTGAAACCAGCCTAACAGATCTGTGAGAGCTAGGAATCTTGCTTGTTAGTAGATGATCAAATACTTTTTTAATGCAGAAAAATGTAATTAAATTAGTTAAAATCATAGAATGTGATATTTTGGAGATTCTGTCTCTCGCACGTCTTGTATCGTACGTATGATGAAAGTTGCAGACCTCTTCATTCTTTGTAGGTGTGAAACTTGCAAAATTGTAGAGTATCTAATACTTATTTTTCCTACTGTAAGATTATCTCAGCACAGGTACATTTTTTTTTAAACACATCCAATTGTGGAAATAATTATTCCAAGATCCATTGATTAAAATGAACTTTAAAATCAACTTTGTTCACTGAAAACCCCTAATGTTTTGTCACTTATCCCAGGTGGTGGAGGAGTTGTCCTGCTGCAGCTAGTTGTGTTACAGAAAATGTCTTTCCAGTTTATTATTTAGTTGCAGTGGGAAACCAAATAGAATATTCTTTTTGTGTTTAGTGTCATTCTAATAAGCAGTAATTATGATAGCAATAGTTTCATTGTAGTATTCCCGCCCCCTCTGTTCTCTTATCTGTACCAAGGGGAGGGGTGTGTAAATTTTGGCAGGTGGGGCGCATAATGGACTGCTGCAAGTTTCAGCCTATCTTCAGAATAAAGAAACCTTTCTTCCTCTAACACACCTGAGTTAATAGTGGCACAGCCTTGTGTTTGTGTATAATAGGATTAGATTTCTTCACAGGTAACACAGACCTTCCTCTAGACCGCAGTGTTTCTCTATCATAAAACTACGAGAGGACATGCCATCTGTGGTCTCTGCTCCCTTAATCTTAATTTGTGCCGATTTGTAGCACTTAAATAGAAATTAACCTATGTGACCAGATACCCATAGATGCCAACTAGATGGGCTAACATGTTCATAATCTGTACAATAGATAGACTGTAATCTGAATTTGGATGTGGGACAAATAATATTATTCTGCTTTCCTATACTAGGGATCTGCCTAAAAAAAATGATGTGTCTATGGACTAGTTTCAGCATGTTAGTCATCAGAGGGGCTCTTTAACAAAAAAATAAGACTGTTATCTCCATTGTCCATGAGATGTAGAGGTGCTCAGCCTGAAGAGTGCTGTGGCGTACATTTTTGTAGGGAAATTCTGCATTTTTTTTTACAAGAGAATGATGGGAACACAGAGTGCATGGGTTTAAGGCTATGTTCACACTGTGCGTTTTTTTTTTCTTGTGCGTTGTTCTTTTCTGCTGGAAATCTGGATCAGCTTTTCAAAAAAAAAAACAAATCAGAAAGAATCAAGTGCTTCTGATCTGTTATTACTGCCATTTTTCTGGTGCAGTTTTTTAGCCCATAGATAATGATTTCAATGTGGAAAGCGGATCAGAAAAGCGCACCCATAACTGACATTCTCATTCAGGATCACTTTTCCAGGGAAAAAACACACCAGGTCATGAAAGCACAGATTGAACAGCAAAACTTCACAACCCATTGACTTTGCTGGATTCCATTTAAGTGATCTGTTCACTGCAAAAACATCTAGAAAAATGGATCAAAAATGCACAGTCTGAACATGGCCCAAGATTAATGTAAAAAGTCTGCTTCTTTTTTTTTTTCCAAATTAGTGTACTTTGTGTGACAACCGATGGACTAGGGTGATGCTAATAAAAACCGCATCCTTTTTTCTTTTAAGGTATTACATTGAGGGTTGCGCAGAATAATTAGCAGATTTTGGTCCAGTGGGGTGCCGGCCTGCTAATAAGAGGAGGCAGCTAAAATTCCTGCAGATTGTAAAACGTTTCTTGTGTTGAGGAGGGGTATAGGATCAAATACTTAATTAACCTTAAGACATAAGGGGTTGAGAGAAACGACCCATTCCATATAAGGACTGACCAATCACAGAACTACACATCACCTGGAGATACTTGATCAAGACCACACCCCCTGATGACTTCATGGATCTGCCTATGGACTAGCCCATCAGCCAACCCACTAACCAATGAATACATCTGAGTAGGGCTGGCCAAGCCCCTTACTCAGTTTTTATAAGTCCATGCCTGTTCAAATAAACTCACTTGGAGCTAAACAAAGAGAGTGTACATCTGACTCTGTGTCTGGTGTCATACGTTCACGCTGGCACTTGGTCCATATCTATTAGGCCAGGAGCGAGCAACTAATTAATATTTCAAAACATTAATCCATATCACTTGCAGCCGGGCTGGAGCACTGCAGACTATCACTGCGGCCACTGTTCTAATTACACTAATTACTGGTTCTCTCGCACTTCTTTGATCAAGAATATAATTCTAAAATAAAAGTGAATTTATAAGAAACCGGAAGCATATCAAAGTATAAAGTATATGTTTGCTGACAACTGAACTGTAAGACTTTGTGCTGACACAACTTTTTAGGTGCAGAAATATTCTGCTTCAAAAGTACTGCTAAACTGCACTCTGTGGCAGAAAAGCACACCAACTACACAATGCGCTTATAGTGCAGATCTTGGTCTTGCATTTTTTCACTATAGTCAGTGGCAGGGAGGACAGAAAACCGCTGGTAATATGCACCAGGAATTGACATGCTCATTTTTTTCTCTGACCAAAAAAAAAAACGTTGCAAATTTGCAAGAAAAAAAGCATCATTGGACAGCAGTTTAGAATTCTCATAGACTTTATTGGGGTAAGGATAGGCATGCAGATTTGTGAAAAAAGGTGACACATAAAAAATGCACCGTCAGCACTTAGCCTAAGGCTGTTTTTTGCAGCGTTTTTGTGTCACCTTTTGTCACAAACCTGCATGTCTATCCTTACCCCAGCAAAGTCTATAAGAATTCTGAACTGTTGTGCGCACGATGCTTATTTTTTCCTTGCAGACTGTGGTCAAGACAAAAGAATGAGCTGTTAATTGTTTGCTGCATTTTGTGGCTCTCCCAGCCAATGACTATGTCGGGGGTACCACTTGCATTGGGCATTTAATGCAATATATTATTGACCCTCAGCTCCTGCTCTGCTGTGAGAGTGAGCCAAGTATCACTGTACTGAGATCCAATCCTGTGATCGGATCACAGCTGAGAAGGAGAGGGAGCAGTTAATCTCTCCTTCGTTGCCTGTTGCCGCATATATCGCACTGCAGTTGGGTGACATCTGACTGCAGTGTGATGTTTGTATGGGTACATGTGAGCCAAGACTCGCTAACAAACATATCATGCTGCAAATTTTCCTCGGCTCAATTTTAGCTGATTAAAAAATATCACATGGACACTGCCTCATTGTTTTACAACAGTGCAATCTGATGTTTAAATGGATTGCACTTGCCTGTTGAAACACAAGTGGAACCGAGGCCTAAAGTAGGAAAAAGCATGACCACAATCTACACCAAAAATGCATGCATGTTGTGGTGCATTTTCCTGCCACTGAGTGCAGTTTTGCAGCGTTTGTGCTGCAGAAAATTTCTGCATCGAAAAAGCATAATCGGCACATACCCTAAGGCTATGTGCTCATGCTGCAGACATTTTCTGCACAGATTTGAACCCTGTGTTTTTCCTCATGATGTCAATGGCTGGAAGGACTGAAAATGCTGGTGAACCTTCACTAAAAATTGAAATGCTGCAGTTTTTTTTTTTTTTTGCACCAAATCTGCAAATAAAAAAGAAGCAACATTTGCACAACACTTCAGAATTCTCATATAATTTGCTTGCTTAAGGTTAGACATGCAGATTTGTGGCAAAGCTGCACCAAAAAGCGCACTGTGCGGACATGGCCAAGGTGTGCCTTTATTGGTCTTCTGTTTTGATCTGGTATAAGGTGATGTGTTGTGTTTAGGTGAATATAGCTGAGGAAGTCAAAAACGTTAATTTCTCCATTTTTATTTAAAGCATTTTTTAATGTGTTTAACAAGATCAGTGAGTATAGTGTTTCACTGTGTATTGTTTATTTTGTTCTTAGCCACAGCTAAATCAGCCAAGAAAGGTGCCCTGCCAAGAAAAGGCCAAAGGTTTGCCACCAACAAATGCTTCTAACCTCACTAAAGTACAGAAAAAGAGAATGCGCATACAACGACTTAAAGCAAAACAGAAGATCTGGAAAGCTGAAGCTAAATTGCAAGAAAATACATGAGCCCGGTGTATTTAACTGAAAATCATGTATTACTTGAATGGGGCATGGCTCCTCGTCAGCAGGCTACATAAACTCATGTAAGAACAGACTAATGGTTTGCAGAGTTCACAATTCAATATGGTTTAGGACTCTATGATGTCCAGTCGCTATGATTCCTTGTCTACTCCTAATTCCTTCACAGTTACTTTTAAATAAAAAAACATTTAAATCTACCTCCTAGAAGACCTATGCCAATCAATGTGTCTTAATAGCATATGAATGTTCATAGAACTATTCCGAATATATGTTGCATTTGTATTGTGTTACTTTTGGCAGTCTAATCGTCTGTATTGCATAGATTGGTTACATGTTGAATGGTGTCAGTTTTAAGCCACTGCCCACCTTTAAGGGTTCGATCATGATAGCTTATATATAAGACCAGTGCAATGCAAGAAAAGAATATGGCAGCGTAAATCAATCGAAACTCGACAATGGAAGTCTATTGGTGTGAAAAAAAAAATCGCATGCCTCAAGGACCATCTTAGTGCCATCTGCTTATATACATTGCTATTCTGTAGGATAGAACACTATAAATGACACTGTAAATGACTGTGGAATAATAGCTACTCAGTAAAAAAATGAATGTTATACAGATACTAGGCGAGAAAATAATCCTGTAGTCGCATGACAAACGTATGATACTAGTCCAAATTTTTTTATGAAAATAGGATTGATTTTTTTAAACGTTGGTGTGAGCATACCCTGAATTCGTCAATCTTCTAATGTGTATTGGGACCTCCACCCCACACCCACCTGACAATCAGTGAAGAGTAGGTCAGTTAGTAACCAAGCATTTGATCTTTTGGTGATATAGCCACCACCAGTGTCTTCAAATTGATTACTTCCTACTACTCATTAAGAGCACATGAAGGCTCCGCTGACAAGCTGCAAGTTGGGGTAAGTCATAGCATACAGTAATGATTCCTCTGCACAATATATGTGATTCCTTTGTGTCAGTATTTCACATTGTCGAATAGGTATCAAAGACATCTAAATTAACAAATATTTATGGCGTAAAGGTAAAAGGACACTGTCAGGTCATTTTTCAGTATGATACTAATATTACCCTTGAATAGTGCCTAAGCAAACCTTTTAAAAACATGTAAAATAGTTATACTACCCTTTGTAATGTCCATGTTATTAGCATCTTCACACCCTGCAGGGAGTCACTGCATTAGTCCTCTCCATTATAAGCACACACGATTCGTCCAGCTGCTGTATAAACTGTTGTGTAATTATGCACTCCCTCTCAGCAGCTCCATTCTCACTCCTCCCCTGTTGTCAGTGGTGTGTGGTTTCACTTCTGGAGCTACTGTTCTGTTCTGGACACGGAGGAGAAAGCTACAGGTCTGCCTTAACTGATCTAGACTCTCATTTGTTTCTGTAAAAAGGAATACCTGCTGGGCTCTGAGATCCTGTGTTTATCTGATCTCTTAGTTTTTCTGCAAAGAGAGAGAGGAGAATACAGCCCCCCACACACACACTGATCTCCTGTGCTGTGATGTGAATATGTGACATGCAGAGAACTACACTGTGTGCAGAATTATTAGGCAAATTAGTATTTTGATCACATGATACTTTTTTTTTTTTACATGTCCTACTCCAGGCTTGAGAGCCAACTACCAATTAAGTAAATCAGGTGATGTGCATCTCTATAATGAGAAGGGGTGTGGTGTAATGACATCAACACCCTATATAAGGTGTGCTTAATTATTAGGCAAATGAGAATTTTGATCACATGATACTTTTTATACATGTTGTCCTACTCCAAGCTGTATAGGCTTGAGAGCCAACTACCAATTAAGTAAATCAGGTGTTGTGCATCTCTATAATGAGGAGGGGTGTGGTGTAATGACATCAACACCCTATATAAGGTGTGCTTAATTATTAGGCAAATGCCTTTCCTTAGGCAAAATGGGTCAAAAGAGAGATTTGACAGGCTCTGAAAAGTCCAAAATTGTGAGATGTCTTGCAGAGGGATGCAGCAGTCTTAAAATTGCCAAACCTTTGAAGCTTGATCACCGAACAATCAAGCAATTCATGGCAAATAGCCAACAGGATGGCAAGAAGCGTGTTGGGCAAAAAAGGTGCAAAATAACTGCCCATGAATTTTGGAAAATCTAGCGTGAAGCTGCCCAGATGCCATTTGCCACCAGTTTTGCCATGTTTCAGAGCTGCAACGTTACTGGAGTATCAAAAAGCACAAGGTGTGCTATACTCAGGGACATGGCCAAGGTAAGGAAGACTGAAAAACATCCACCTTTGTACAAAAAACATAAGATAAAATGTCAAGACTGGACCAAGAAATATGTTAAGACTGATTTTTTTAAAGGTTTTATGGACTGATGAAATGAGAGTGACTCTTGATGGGCCAGATGGATGGGCCCAGAGGCTGGATCAGTAAAGGACAGAGAGCTCCACTCCGACTCAGATGCCAGCAAGGTGGAGGTGGGTTTCTGGTATGGGCTGGTATCATCAAAGATGAACCTGCGGGACTTTTTTGGGTTGAGGATGGAGTGAAGCTCAACTACCGGACCTACTGCCAGTTTCTGGAAGACAACTTCTTCAAGCAGTGGTACAGGAAGTAGTCGGTATCGTTCAAGAAAAAAATGATTTTCATGCAGGACAATGCTCCATCACATGCATCCAACTACTCCACAGCGTGGCTGGCCAGTAAAGGTCTAAAAAAAAAATAATGACATGACCCCCTTGTTCACCTGATGTAAACCCCATAGAGAACCTGTGGTCCCTCCTAAAATGTGAGATCTACAGAGAGAAAACAGTACACCTCTCGGAACAGTGTCTGGGAGGCTGTGGTGGCTGCTGCTTCAATGTTGATTGTAAACAGATGAAGCAAATTAAAGATTCTATGTATGGAAGGCTGTTAAGTGTCATCATAAAGAAAGGTGGCTATATTGGTCACTCATTTTTTTGGGTTTTGTTTTTGCATGTCAGAAATGTTTCTTTCTAAATTTTGTGCAGTTATATTGGTTTACCTGGTGAAAATAAACATTTGAGATGGGAATATATGTGGTTTTTATTAAGTTGCCTAATAATTCTGCACAGTAATAGTTACCTGCACAAACAGATATCCTCCTAAGATAGCCAAATCTAAAAAAAAACACTCCAACTTCCAAAAATATTAAGCTTTGATATTTGAGTCTTTTGGGTTGATTGAGAACATACGGTAGTTGTTGATCAATAATAAAAATAATCCTCTACAATACAACTTGCCTAATAATTCTGCGCACAGTGTAAGTGGGATAATTCACTGAGAGTGACAATGAAATGATTCTCTTTATTTGAAGTTTACAGAAGATAGGAGGGAGATAATATAGAAATACATAAATAGAGAGAGTTTAGGGAAAGGAGTTAGAAAATGATAGCAGATACATATAGATTTTTGACCTGACAGTTTTCCTTTAAATGGAAGCTGCCACATTTTTATATTCTTTAAAAAAAAAGTTACCGTTTATACTCGTGTATAAGCCGACCCGTGTATAAGCCGACCCCCCTACTTTTGCCCCCAAAACCTGGGAAAATCTATTGACTCGTGTATAAGCCGAGGGTGGACCCTAGCACAAGTATACAGCCCCCAGCAGTGTGGTATACACCAGTCCCAGAGGTAGATACAGCAGTCCCAGAGGTAGATACAGCAGCCCCAGTGGTAGTATACACGCAGCCCCAGTAGTATATACAGCCCCAGTGGTAGTATATACAGCCCCAGTGGTAGTATACAGGGCCCCAGTGGTAGATACAGCCCCAGTGGTAGTATATACAGCCCCAGTGGTAGTATATACAGCCCCAGTGTTAGTATACAGGGCCCCAGAGGTATATAGCAACCCCAGTGGTAGTATACAGGGCCCCAGAGGTATATAGCAGCCCCAGTGGTGTAAGGGTATATACAATGGACGCCCCAGAGGTATAAAAGGTGCAGCCCCAGTGGTAGTATACAGGGCCCCAGAGGTATATACAGCCCCAGTGGTAGTATATACAGCCCCAGTGGTAGTATACAGGGCCCCAGAGGTATATAGCAGCCCCAGTGGTAGTATACAGGGCCCCAGAGGTATATAGCAGCCCCAGTGGTAGTATATAGGGCCCCAGAGGTATATACAGCCCCAGTGGTAGTATATACAGCCCCAGTGTTAGTATACAGGGCCCCAGAGGTATATAGCAGCCCCAGTGGTAGTATACAGGGCCCCAGAGGTATATAGCAGCCCCAGTGGTAGTATACAGGGCCCCAGAGGTATATAGCAGCCCCAGTGGTAGTATACAGGGCCCCAGAGGTATATACAGCCCCAGTGGTAGTATATACAGCCCCAGTGTTAGTATACAGGGCCCCAGAGGTATATAGCAGCCCCAGCGGTAGTATACAGGCAGCCCCAGTAATGCAGGGCCCCCCCAGCCTGACTCCGGTCACTGTAAAGCAAACTATACTTATCAGTGTCCCGCTGTCCGCGCCCGCCGCTGCCGACATCGCGATCCTCCATCTTCATGCGACTCCTTCCTGTTTCCTGTGCGCGTCGCAGGGAATGACGTCATTGCCGGCGACGCGCACAGAAACAGGAAGGAGTCGCATGAAGATGGAGGATCGCGGATGTCGGCAGCGGCGGGTGCGAGCGGGACACTGATAAGTATAGTTTGCTTTACAGGTGACCGGAGAGACGCTGGGGGGCCCTGCATTACTGGGGATGCGGGGGCTGCTGTATACCGATGTATACATCGGTATGTACCAATGTATACATCAGTATACAGCACTGACTCGCGTATAAGCCGAGGGGGGTACTTTTCAGCCCAATTTTTGGGCTGAAAAACTCGGCTTATACGCGAGTATATACGGTACATGACATGTTTTTCAAATCTCTGTTCTATTGCATTTTATTTATATATTTTTTTGTTTTGCATTATTATACATTTTTGGTGCAGCCAGTGGGGGCTGCAACTTTATTTTGCAGGTGTGCACAACACTTGCGCTACTTTCACATCTGCAATTTTCAAATCAGGCAGAATTCTGCCTTTTTGAAAATACTGGATCCGGCAACATTGCGTTACTGACCAATGAAATTTGAATGGAGTATCAGGGATGTGCGTTGACTTCTGGTTTCATCTTTTTTCTGCCGGATTCGGACAAATCTGGAACTTGTTTTTTTTTAAAGCACATTTAGTAGCGGTTTTTGTCTGGCATTCAGCACTGCTAATGAGCAGTGAAAAACCTGATTTTAAAGTACCACAGATATGAAAGTACCCATGCATTCTGCATAGACAGCAGACAGACAACAATCCTATTTCAAACACTGTAGCTGCATCAGCTATGATCTGGGCATGCCCCCTGGACTGTCCAGCTCACAGCAGAGGGAGGGGAACGGGGCCATCTTTGTGAACCCCTTTGGGCTCCATTTTCTCCCTGTAACCGCTCTGCTCAGCGCGAATCGAGCAGTGACCGGATTAGATGTTTGCCATGGAGATGGTAGCAGGCACGGGCAGCGGAGATCAGGAGTGAGGTGAGTATCTACAGCAGGGAGCTCTGATCAGCCTGGGACCAGTAGTGCAGTACTAGGATGCTGATCACCACTTCCTGCTGCTGTCCGCCTGCAGTGTTCAGAGCGCAAGAATATGATCATTCTACACACTGCTCTGAACACTCACTGTATCTATATATCTGTGTATCTATTCTATCTATGCCTATATCTATCCATCTATCTGTAGCAATCTATGCATATATCTATCTATACATATGTGTACACCAAAAAGAAAACTGCAGCACTCCTCCTTTGAGGTTTTCTATGCCTTTATTTGGCCTTCAGGATAAGATGGTAAAATTTCAGTTTCAGTAAACCTTCCATGCTGGAAAAAGGTTTACTGAAACCGAAACGTTGCCATCTTTTCCTGAAAGCCAAATAAAGGCATAGAAAACCACAAAGGAGTGCTGCAGTTTTCTTTTTGGTCTGTATAACTTGGCAAATGAAGCATTGCCCTAACTGATTTTTGCACCCTGTGGAAGTGGTTGTGCTGCTCTTCTTTTTTTTCTACATGTACATATGTCTATGTACAGTGATTGCCAAAAATATTGACACCCCTGCAATTTTGTCAGATAATACTCAGTTTCTTCCTGATAATTATTATTATTTATTTATATAGCGCCATTAAATTCCATGGCGCTTTACATGCTAAAAGGGCAGACTAGGACAAGTAAGATGGTAACAATACAAGTAACAATAAATGTTGACAATTCGGTTGTACAGATACATTGCAATCACAAAATTCTTTGGTATTATTATCTTCATTTAATTTGTCTTAAATGAAAAAACACAAAAGAGAATGAAGCAAATCGCAAAACATTGATCATTTCACACAAAACTCCAAAAATGGGCCAGACAAAAGTATTGGCACCCTCAGCCTAATACTTGGTTGCACAACCTTTATCCAAAATAACTGCGATCAACCGCTTCCGGTAACCATCAATGAGTTTCTTACAATGCTCTGCTGGAATTTTAGACCATTCTTCTTTGGCAAACTGCTCAAGGTCCCTGATATTTGAAGGGTGCCTTCTCCAAACTGCCATTTTTAGATCTCTCCACAGGTGTTCTATGTAATTCAGGTCTGGACTCATTGCTGGCCACCTTAGAAGTCTCCGGTGCTTTCTCTCAAACCATTTTCTAGTGCTTTTTGAAGTGTGTTTTGGGTCATTGTCCTGCTGAAAGACCCATGACCTCTGAGGGAGACACAGCTTTCTCACACTGGGCCCTACATTATGCTGCAAAATTTGTTGGTAGGCTTCAGACTTCATAATGTCATGCACACGGTCAAGCAGTCCAGTGCCAGAGGCAGCAAAGCAACCCCAAAACATCAGGGAACCTCCGCCATGTTTGACTGTAGGGACCGTGTTCTTTTCTTTGAATGCCTCTTTTTTTCTCCTGTAAACGCTATGTTGATCCTTTTGCCCAAAAAGAGAGAACATTCTTCCAAAACGTTTTAGGCTTTCCCAGGTAAGTTTTGGCAAACTCCAGCCTGGCTTTTTTATGTCTCGGGGTAAGAAGTGGGGTCTTCCTGGGTATCCTACCATACAGTCCCTTTTCATTCAGACGCCGACGAATAGTATGGGTTGACACTGTTATACCCTCGGACTGCAGGGCAGCTTGAACTTGTTTGGATGTTAGTCGAGGTTCTTTATCCACCATCCGCACAATATTGCGTTGAAATCTCTCGTCCATTTTTCTTTTCCGTCCACATCTAGGGAGGTTAGCCACAGTGCCATGGGCTTTAAACTTCTTGATGACACTGTGCACAGTAGACACAGGAACATTCAGGTCTTTGGAGATGGAATTGTAGCCTTGAGATTGCTCATGCTTCCTCACAATATAGTTTCTTAAGTCCTCAGACAGTTCTTTGGTCTTCTTTCTTTTCTCCATGCTCAATGTGGTACACACAAGGACACAGGACAGAGATTGAGTCAACTTTAATCCATGACAACTGGCTTGCAAGTGTGATTTAGTTATTGTCAACACCTGTTAGGTGCCAAAGGTAATTTACAGGTGCTGTTAATTTCACAAATTAGAGAAGCATCACATAACAGTGCCAATACTTTTGTCCACCCCTTTTTTATGTTTGGTGTGGAATTATATCCAATTTGGCTTTAGGACAATTCTTTTTGTGTTTTTTCATTGAAGACAAATTAAATGAAGATAATAATACCAAAGAATTTGTGATTGCAATCATTTTCAGGAAGAAACTGAGTATTATCTGACAGAATTGCAGGGGTGTCAATACTTTTGGCCAACACTGTATGCATATACTTAATCAAACAAATAGTTTGGCAGCACCACCAAAAACAATAAGGGTGCAATAAAAACCCCACCAAGGTAATGTCCAAACTGTACATAAACAATCTATGAGAAGTGATGATGGAGTGAAAGATAGAGAGATAGATGGAAAGAATAGATAAAAAGGAAAGACCGAAAAAAAAAACAGTGGTTTATTGAAGGAAGGAGGAGAGCAAGCAAAAATGAGCTGCAATACACCCCGACCACCAATGATCCTACTCCTTACTACAAATACAGAAGTGGTAAATGCTCTATGCCACAGAAGAAGATGCAGATTTCATATGGACATACATGCATCAGCTTACACGTGGCTGGAATGGAGCAATCAATTTTTAATATCTAAAAGGATTGCAAAATTAGAGTTGTTGCATAGTCCAGTGTTGCCAAAATAAAAAAAGAAAATCACTTGGCTGATTGGTGGGTGTTGCTTATATAATCTGGTAGTGGGCATTTTATTTGCTGAACAAAATTTCAAACACATATTTCAGACTTTGACTTTTTTTTTACCATTAAATAGATGTATTTACAATGTATTGACAAAAATTGTGCCACTTACACAAAGTATAGTGTGTCATAAAAGCATTTTTGGAATTAGGTGGATGAGTAAAAGCATTAGTGATACATCTGATTGAAAAATGTGCCTCCTATTAAGGCCAAATTGTTCACGGTGCAACTGAGCTGCGTTATATTCTGCTACTAAAAATAGTTTTTTTTGTTCTTTTTAACTGCTGTGTATATGGGTGCAATAAAGCCGCAGCATATTATAATTATCACAAAATAGAGATTTCTATAAATCTTATCCACAATAGGTTTCATTTTTTTCACACTGTAAATTGGCGTGCGATGCCTTTTTTTAAAATCTGTAACATGTCACTTTATTTTATGCTTAGACCTTTTTCAGGTAAGATAAACAAGTGCAAAAACCGTATATAAATCACACAAAAGGCGCTCTGCTGTAAAAATAAAAATGAATAGCAAGTGCTGTGACAAAAACAGGGCCTTTTGGTTTATACGTTTCTGCAAGAAAACGTACAATAAGCTGTCTCACCCACTCCACGGTAGGCCCTGATAGAGACAGTCCTAACTCTGTCCCTATTTTGTTGCCTTTTTCCGGTAAGAGTTGTATCGGTGTTTTTCATGTATAGAACACAAATCCATTATAATCCATGGAGTTGTTCATATATATCCATGTTTTTTGCCCAACCATGTGCTCACAAAAAATCATGACTGTACATGGATGTTATCAGTGTGCAATATGTGGTTGTCCATGATTAACATTGCAATGGATAGGAGAAGCTTTAGGGTAAGTGCACACTGGCCGGGTTTTCGGCGGTTTACCAGTGTAAACCGCCGTTTTGTTTACATTAGTTTTATGTTAATTTATGTTAATCCAAACCGGCGTTTGGATTAACATTAAAACCAATGTAAACAGCCCAAGGCTGTGCACACACCGGCGGTTACCCAGCGTCATCCGTTTCCCAGCGGGTTAGCAAAGAATGACCATGTTCTAAAAACCGGCGGTTCTGCAGCGGCTGCAAGCAGAATCATGTGCTGCTTCCAGCCGCTGCAGAATCGCCGCCGAGAACCCGCTGGGCAGCCGCCGGATACCGCCCGCACATACCCGCCAGGAAGCCGGTGGACGGCGCCGGAGCTTCCTGGCGGGTCCCGCCAGCTGCCGCCGACAAACACGCCGGGTAAGTGTGAACTTACCCTTACAGTTTTTGTTTTATTGATTTGTTTTCCCCATAAATAAAAAATCACTGATGAAATATTGATGGTAAAAACATACCTGACCAAACATTGATGAAAGTCACATCCAAAACACTGATGAACAACGGTCTGCATTTCTACTTGGCTCCTTAATTAACACCAAAATGCATATAAACTGCGGTCTTTAAGGTGTCATATTTCCTCACCCATTTGGGAATAAATGAATAGCACCTGCCCACCCAGCGGCCAAAAATCCCACAGGTGATAGCTGTATGTGACAGCTCACACCCACGGGCAAGGGTCCTGACTTGTTTTGGAACCGATTGGGGCTTATTAATCCCATACATACAGTTGTCAATCATTGTAGCGGTAGCTAAGAGGTTAAAAAAGGGTATAAAGACCCCCTTTGGCAAGCTCTGCCCCCCCCCCCCCCACAATCCTAGTCTTTCATTGTCTTGGAACCCTGGGGTCCTCCGATGATCCCAGGTTGCAATGTCCTAACAAAAAATTTTATATTTACACTTCACAGAATTTTAAAACACTGTGAGGTACCTGTGGGTTCAACATACCCACTACACCCCTAGATCAATTCCTTATGTAGAGAAGTTCCAATTTGGGGTCACTTTTGTGGGTTTCTGCTGATTTGTCACCTCATGGGGCTCGGCTAATGGAGCCCACAATCTATAACATATATTGTAAGTCGCGCTCCTTCCCATCTGATCCCTACTGTGTGATCAATCAATGGTGTACAACCACAAGTTGTTGGTAAAAAACACAATTTTTTTTTTGTCCGTTTTTTCCTATTACTCCTTGTGTAACTTATAAATTTGGTTCTAAAACAGGATTTTGGTGGAAAAAAAGTTTTCTTCTTGTTCATATCTAAATGTTATAGAGATTTATGAGCCCAACCATATGGTAAAAATTATCAGAACACCATTAGATACATTTTTTGAGGGGTGTTGTTTCCAATATATGATCAGTTGTAGAGGATATATGATGTTTTGTCAAGTCAAGAGCTCTGCAAATGCAATATGACATCCACAATCTATTTCAGACAAATTTAGATTCCAAAAATCAAATAGCGCTCCTTCCCTTCCAAGGCTACCATGCCCTCAAACAGCAGTTTTTGACCACATATGAAGTATCATTGTGTTCTGTATAAATTGTATAACAAATTATGGAGTTCTGTATTTGTCCGCTGTGAAACCTACAAATGTGGGGAAAAGCAACATTTTCATGGAACAATTAAAATTTTCAATATGACAAACTGATGTTATCAAATTCTGTTACGCACCTGTGCTTCTAAAATGATCATCATACCTCTGGGTAAAACACTTGATGGGTCTAGTTTCTAAAATGGGGTCACTTGTGGGGGGCTCTACTGTTTAAGTACCTCCAAATGTGACATGGTGCCCACAGTCTATTTTAGCCAAAAATAAAATAGTTGCTCCTTCCCTTCTGAGGGAATTGGTGCTCCTTCTCAACCCCTCCCATTTGTCCAGAGGTTTCTGACCACATGTGGGTAAACGGCGCACAGATAAGACCTGTAGAAGCGCTGAGGCACAAAACGGCACCGTAGTCCGTGGATCCATCAGGCCCTCCCTGCACCAATGTACCCGATAATTGCACAGTAAATTGGACTATACTGACCAGTGAGTTGCAGCTCGTTTTTCTTGCTTTTTTATTATGGATTATTGAATGCGGCTTACAGCTTTGAGCGAGCACTACAGTATGGCATCAGCATCCCGCTGTCAGTAGTGTTCAAGTGCAGAGTGACGATCCTAAAGGTTGTAAAAAAGTGCTCGGTCTATTTCTTCTGTATAAATTTTTAACCCTTTTAACATCCTAACACAATAAAATGACATTTCAGAAATGATGCAGATGTGAAGTATGTGTGATATAATCTTTGGTTTAAGGGCATAAAAATAAAGTTTTAAAATTTCAACATTGTCACCAAAATGCTGATATTTTCACAAACGCAAAAAGTATTGACCTAAATGTATCACTGTCACAAAGTGCAATATGTCACGAGAAAATAATCTCAGAAAAACTTGGAATCCGTTGAAGCATTCCAAAGTTATTACCACATAAAGTAACACTCTTCAGATTTCCCAAATTTGGCCTGGTCAGTAAGGGGTTAAAGCGTGACAGTCGTTTTGATTAATATTTCATATATCAATAGGACACATGAAAATTAGCAGCTTTGCAATATCAGACAAATTTGCTTCTTTCTCTGCCAGAATTGATCATTATCAAAATTTTCAATTCTGAGGTAAAATCTGTATTCAGTGAAGACTTTCCCATTACTAAAATAGAATATCTTCAGTAACTGTCATCTACTATGTAGGGAGAAGAGGGCGAAGCTCTGCTAACTCCTCCCATTGCCTCTAGCTCCTCCTCTGCCTCTAGCTCCTTCTTCCTCCCATCCTCATAGAATCACATGAGTAACACCTGCCATATTTCAGTGATGGGAAAGTCTTCACCGAATACAGATTTTACCTCAGAATTGAGAATTTTGATAATAAGTAATCTTAGCAGAGAAAGAAGCAGATTTGTCTGATAAATATTACAAAGTTGTTTTTTTTTTTCATGTGTACTATTGATTTATGAAATAAACCGCAACCTTTATTTTAATTTTTAAGTGAAAAATCACAGATGTCTTATTGAAGCCTTAAAGGGGAACTCCGATGAGAGAGAACTCTAGTACAGTCCCTGCCTTCCTACATGATGAGGCAGAGCCATACATTGCAGTTCTAGGATCTATAGATCTCTATAAATCAATAAAATCATACCTGCTCGTCTGCTCTGACCCCCACCAACGGGACCCAGAATCTTCAGTCTGGCAGCTTAATGTAAGGGCAAAAAGCAGGAGGTATGTCAAGGGTGTGGATGCTGGTAGCTGCAGGATCAGCCTACATTTCAGCCCCCTCACATTTCTGTATAGGGAGGGGGCTTGGCTGCAGGCCCCATGGTCACACTACAATCCTGCCTCTGATATACCATCCTATGTGACAGGGAGGTCCAGGCTTGAAATAGCAATCATGTCACCTAGCAGATACAAATACACGCTGTGATCCTCTGCTGTATGATGATGCATAATGTGTACTGTTATTGTGAGGCTTGGAGCAGAGGCAAATCATTACATTAATCGATTCAGCTTCGCATTGGCTCCCCTCCTCCATAAGAACATGGTTGCTTCCTCACCCCTGAAATTTTCCATCGATCATCATCATCACTCCTCAGTGACAGGCACTGCAAGGCATCCAGAGCCTGCCTCATCTGTTGCACACACGTTATGGTACACACCTTTATTATCACATATCTATTAAAAGGTTAAAAAAAAATACTATTTTAATGTTCACAATTATAGCTGGTCTTATATGATATCAATCTAAATCTAGTAATATATATACAGTATTATGGTTTATTCTGTTTATCAATCCATGTGAAGGCACTTTTTGTTTGTGTTATGGTCTTGTACCTAGGCAGTTTTAGGCTTATGCAACTTGCACTACAAGTATGATTGTGAACAATCTTCAGTGTGTGGCAATTTATCCATGCAATTATGCAGCCGTAACAGCAGCCGAAAAAAATGCGGCATGTCACAGTACCGGAAAAGTTATTGAGATTCCTAAAATGTCATGGTCATGCTGCTGCTTATTTGTCTTTGCAGATATGAACCAACAAAGCATTTTTTTTTATCTGCAGTATGTCAGCTCTTGCATTTTTATTCTTACATTCTTCTTTCCATGCTTGGTGACATAATTGCTATTTCAAGCGTGGACCCCTCACATTGGATGGTATATCAGGGGCAGGATTGTAGTGTGACCATGGGGTTGGTGGCCATGCCCTTGTCACGCCTCCTCCCTATACAAAAGCGTGAGGGGGCTGGAATTTAGGATGATCCTGCACCTCCCAGCATCCACACCCCCTCCCCATACAGTTGTGTGAGGGGGCTGGATTGTAGGATGATCCTGCAGCTCCCAGCATCCACACCCCTCCCCATACAGTTGTGTGAGGGGGTTGGATTGTAGGATGATCCTGCAGCTCCCAGCATCTATGTCCCCTGCCACATCCCCTCCCCATACAGAAGTGTGAGGAGGCTGGATTGTAGGATGATTCTGCAGCTCCCAGCATCCACGCCCCCAACACACCTCCTCATGGAGCTGGCACGCTGAAATTCTCTGTCCAATGAGGATGGTTCAGAGCTGAGGAACTAATGGGTGATCAGACCTGAGGAACTAATATGATTTTATTGATTCATAGGAGATCTATAGATCCTAGAACAGCACTGTACAGCTCTGCTTCATCATATAGCAGGGCAGGAACTGTACTAAAAAGTTTTCCCTCCCCAACGTTCCCCTTTAATTAATTTTGTAGAATTTTCCCATAGATTTGAATGTGATGCACAGATAAAAACTGAATGTGCGTTTTTATTGTAGTAAAAAAATGTGTGTAAACCGCACTCAACTTAATGTTTTTTCCAAAATGAAGTAACTCCGTAGACCAGAAGTACCCCCAAAAAAAGTTTTTAAAAATTAAAAAAAAAAAACCTGTAGCTTAGAAAAGCCCAATAAAACCTAATGGTTAAAAAAAATGCTGGGGTGGGTGAAGGACATAGCAGATAAGATTGTACAAGGATGGTCAGTATTGAAAAAGAATGTAATTGTTGAGAACTGGGTTTAACTTTCCAACACAGGGGACTGGAGGAGGGAGAATGAGGTCCTGCCCGAAGTGCCTAGGAACATACTGATATGTTTCACTGGCTATGGAGTTGTAAATTAATACAAGACTTCTGGGCTAGGGTTAGGAGCTTAGTTGAGATATGGGAGGGAACCTGGGCACTAGATCCATACATTTGGATTTTTCATTACGAAGGGGAGGGGTTTGAAGGAGTTGGTGCAGAACAATTGGGGCAAAGACACAAAATAGTCCACAGTATTTTGATTTTGGCAAAAAAAATGTATTTTAATACATTGGATAACAGAGACGGCTCCTACCGTAAAGGAAGTGATGATCGCTCTAAAACAAGTGATGTATCTAGGCAAGCTGGAGAGCGACACAAACCAAAATTGACTAAGACATTTTTTGCTAAATGGAGGCAGTTCTAAGAGAGAGAAGTGCTCTTGGGACGAAATTATCAGGGTGGTACAGCCTGTTACACAATCCGAATGGTACTTAATGACATTCAAGGCACATTGGGGGTTTTGAGAGTTTAGGTTGTTGGTTCAAAATATTAAGAGTCAAGATTCATAACTGTTGGGAACAATACTATCGGGGATGCTAACAGAGCTGTTCAGGGGTGGGGGGGAATTGTATGGCTTGACAAGCGGAAGATGACATATGCTGCATATATTGCTGTATTGCATTTGGGTGAGGGAGGGGATTTGTTGCTTTTGTTTTTCTATATTCGTGTTTGTAAAACAATGACCTGAATTGTCGGTTTATTTGTACTGAATATGGCAAAATTGTTTAATAAAAATGATTGTTAAAAAAAATGCACAAAAAAACACAAGTAAGGATGCTCTCACACTTGCGTTTTTCTGCCCTCCGTCAGAAACCGGACGCTACCGGATGCATGCTGAATATGGTTTCTCTCCATTGACTTTCAATGGAGATTTCGGTACATGCGGTGGCATGTGGTAGAAATTGCTTTTATGCCGACCTCCAATAACGCAATATGTTGTGTTTTTGGGGTAAGCAAAAAAAAACGCCACCAACCGGATCCGGAAGGATCCAGCATAAATTAAAATGAAAGTGAATGGGCACTGGATCCGGTTTTACCGAATCAAGCAGGATCCGGGAAAATCAGATCCGGTTTTGCCTACTGAGCATGTGGGTCTCACTAGAAGGTAGATAGATAGAGCTTTCCAGTCTTGCTTGTGGGGCAGCGCATTAGGCTTTATAAATATTCACTGCACTGAACTGCAAAGCCCAATCAGAGTTGCTCACTCTCTGTGAGAGCATCTGTGATTGGCTGTTGCACTTAAACTGTTCTTCCACAATCTGTACTTGGTTGACATACACATTAATATTAGTTGTATTTTTCATTCTTGACAGAGATAAAGGTGACAGCTATGGGTTGCCACCCCCAGCTGTCTAGTTTTACCCTTGTTTGCAATGAAAATTCCAACTGAGAGTGGCCGCCCGTAGCAGTCCGCTTTATCTGTGCTGAGAATACAGCAAAGCCCTTTTCTTTCAATTATTGATTTTACATACTATGACGGCAGGTTGGTTACCATATACTAATGTGTGTGGCAACCAAGCACAGACATTGGCTGTATACACAGTAGAGACTGCTGCAGGCTGTATACACAATAGAGAATACACAACAGAGACAGCTGCAGGCTGTGTACATATTAGAGACTACACAATAGAGACTGTTGCTGGCTATACACAATAGAGTCTGCTTCTGGCAGTATACACCATAGAGAATACATAATAGAGACTGCTGCAGGCTGTATACACAATGGAGCCTGCTGCTGGACGTATACATATTAGAGACTGCCGGCTGTGTGTACATTAGAGGCTACGGCTGCATATCTTGTTTACAAAGCACTATACTGTATATACTGGTCCACACTACATACATACAGTATGTAGACACACAAATACAGCATGTAGTGTGGACCTGTATATACAGTTTAGTGCTGTGTAGAGACAAACACATCATACCACCAGCAGCAGCACAATCCTTCACATCCTTACGGCACCCCCGCTGTGCAGTGATTTCCAGTTTGGATTGTGCCGTCGGTCACTCACTGCGTGATCCAAAGCACTGCGGTGGGGATCTCGCTGTTCCCACTGGCATTGGTGGCCCTGTGATGCGATCGGGGCCTCGATGCATTGCTATGACAGCCTGGGGTCAGCTGATGACCTTGGAAGCCAGGGGCTTAACTACAATAGTTGCAGGGGTTGCAATCGCACCTGGGCCCTGGAGCCTAGAGGGCCCCAAAAGTCCCCTTGGCCTATAGAAAAATACTAATGTTATGAAAGATTTGCAATACTTGGGAGGCACATTAGAGTTTTCGATTCTTGGCCCATGAGCTTCAAGTTCCGCCTCTGCTGGAAGCTGTCATGAATCGCTTCCTGCCGGACATCCCTGAGCTGCTTCGCCAGCAGAAAGTAAATATTTGTGCTATGCAGAAGCGATCAGCACTGTGCAGTGCTGAGGTGCTCTAAGAGGCCCTGTAAAGTTTTAAAAAATATAAAAACACAAAAGCTCAAATCACGCCGCTTCTGCCTCACTGAAAATAAAACCTATTTAAAAAAAAAAAACAACACACATTTGGTATCGCTGCATTCAGAAATGCCCGAAATATAAAATCAATTAGTCCGATCTGTAAACTGCAAAGCTGAAAAAAAAAAAGTCTAAACGTCAAAATTAGGGTGTTTTTTTGGTCGGCACAACATTGCAATTAAATGCAATGACAGGCGATCAAAACAGCGCATCTACCCAAAAATGGTATCGCTAGAAACGTCACCTTAAGCCAGAAAAAATAAGCCGCCACACAGCCACAGATCGTGAAAAATAAGAATGCTACGTGTTGAGGAAAATGGCAACAAAAGTACTATTATTTTTCTATAAAGGGAACCTGTCACCCTCCTTCCGCAGAGCCTATTAAGCTAGAAGAGCCAATTTCAGCAACGCCTATGCTGCATTTTGTGAAAGTGGCTCTTATTATCGTACCCACCAGGGACACCAAAATAAACACTTTATTAGATATTAGTTTATGTCCGGGAGTAATACTCTGCTCCCTGGACATAAACGCCTGGCTGCTGTTACCTTTCCTCCTGTGTGGTCCGAGTCCCTCCTCTTCTCTAACGTCGGAGTGTCAGCTTTGGCACCTGCGCGTTCTCTCAGCTCTCGGGCATCTCTGTGAGCATTGCCCAAGTGCTGAGGTCACATGATATTACACAGCACCAGGTTCCGTCCTGTCTGGTCTTATGGTGTATACAGACTGCGAGGCTGGGAAGCAGCGAGGAGTTTCCCCATGCCAGATTCCCAGCCCCACAGTGTGCATACAGCATAACACACCACAAGGCACTGCGTAATATTATGTGACCTCGGGCAGAGCTCATGGAGATGCCCAAAAGCTTAGAGAACGCGCAGGTGCCAACACCAACGCTCCGAAGCTAGAGAGGAGGATGGACCCGGATCACACAGGAGGAGAGGTAACATCAGCAAAGCTTTTAGGTCCAGGGAGGAGAGTATACCTCCTGGACCTAAACTAATATCTAATAAAGTGTTTATTTTGGTGTCCCGGGGGAGTAGGATAATAAGAGCCACCTTCAAAAATGCAGCATAGGCGCTGCTGAAGGTGGCTCTTTTAGCTTAATAGGCCCTGGTGGGGTGATAGGTTCCCTTTAAAAATGTCTGAATTTTTTTACACTACTTAGATAACAGTATACATGTTTGGTATCTACGAACTCATACCAACTCAAGACATCCTACTGACATGTCGTCTTTACCATATAGTGAACATGGTGAATAAAAAAAAACTATTGTTTTAATTACACTTTTTTTGCAATACTACCACACTTGTTTTTTTTTCTGTTTTCTAGTACACTGTATAATAAATCATTTCATTCAAAAGTATAACTCGTTATGCACAAAAGAAGCCCTCATGTGTATATGGAAAAATAAAAAAGTTATGGCTCTTGGAAGAAGGGGAGATAAAAGCAGAAAATTGCCCGTATGATGGGGTTAATAAGATATAAAGAAGTTCTACAGAATATTTTGTTATGTTAGTTTTTAAATTACAGTAGAATATTTCTTTAATTTAAAAGAAATGCATGAAGTAGCAAAAAAGAGAATAAATGTCTTGTGTGAGCCAAGTCCTAACGAAGAGAAAGTGTTAATGGTTTCACATAGAGCAATCTCGTGCTTCCTTAACAAGGCGGTTCTCTGACATTCCCTGAATGCTTACCAGATATTTCTCCACCATAAAGCAAGGTTTTGTGGAAAGGTGAGGAGTGTGTTTTCAGATCAAATTCCATGGATTCTCCCACCCCACCCCTCAATATCCCTATGACTCACAAACCAGATATTTCACTGCATGTCTCACAAATAACAGGCTGAACATTTCTGTTTAGTGAATGAGGGCTATGTAATGGCAGGCCACTAGGGCACAAAAGCAGGCACTAAATGGCCAATCCGTACAGATATACTGTACAAACTCAGAATAAAGGTCCGTTGTATAGTGACACATGGGAAATGCTTTCTAATGATTGAACAGAAGAGAGCTGGGAATCTTAAAATAATATAAAGACACTCTCGGATTCCAATATTTTTCTATAAAGACATAGTAAACAGTAGTAATTTCTTTACCTAAATCAGCCAGGTGATCAACGGCGAACAATATACAATGCTAACATTGATATAGTAGAATTGTAGCAATCTCCGAAGCCTGGATGTTTATTATTCTACTTGTAGCGTGAACAGAATTCCAGCTTGGAGATCGAATATTGCTGATCACTTTGTGTGCCTGATGTTAATTTTTCAACATAGTCAGGAAAGCAAAAGGGTGGACGGTGTATACGGACCTGCGCTGCACGGACCAAAGGATCAGATAGTGTTCATCATTTTCATTTTTATTTCCGACGAGTTTCGGAGTTAGTCCCAACTCCTTCCTCAGGGAATAGTAGTGTGCTGTTAATTTTTATACTTCAAGTTTCATTACTGTATGAATTGCTCTCACTTGGTATTTATCACCGAGGGAGCAATGTCCAGACATTATCTGTTGTAACGTGCAGAACAATGCTGATATCCGCTTCCACTTAAAAGGGAATTAATCCCCAGCTTTCTGCTGCCCAATGTGAGAGCCGCATGGTGTAGGAGTAGTCTCTGATTCCTGCGATGTCACTTGCTAGTCTGCATGCTGCCATTTTGATAAAATCATTGTGTATCTACCAGTTCTCAGTACACCAATGATTGGCAAGTTTCTGTGTAAACTGTATAGACAGAAAGCTGACAATCAGTGGTGGTGGTGATTGGGGTTGAGGTGTTTACAGAGCTCAAGGATATGGAGTAGTGCATGACCAGAGGTGTAATTAGAGTCTGATGGCCCCTGGTGTAAAATTTGGATTTGAGCCCCCCACATACATGTTGGTTATATGTATGGGCCATTGTAGCGTTCTCAATCCTATAAAAACATGTGCTGCTCTCATTATGTAGTAACGTTCCCCATCCTGTACCATTGTCCCCAATCCTGAGGCCCTTCCAGGTATAAATTTCCACCATCCTGTGCCCCTTCCAGGTATAAGTGGCCGCCATGCTGGGAACCTTCCAGGTATAAATGCCCTCCATTTTGGGCTCCTTTCAGATATAAATGTCCCCCATCTCGTGCCCCTTCCAGGTATAGATGTCCCCCCATCCTTGGCCCCTTCCATTTACAATTAAAACCAGAAGTTTACATACACTATATAAATATGCATGTTTTTCTCACTATCTGATATTAAATCATAATAAATGTTTCCTGTGTTAGGTCAATTAACATTGCCATAATTATTATTTGCCAAATGCCAGAATAATGAGAGAGAAAATGTTTTAAGATTTTTTTTTGTTCTACAAAGTCACAAGTTTACAAACATTCCATTAGTATTTGGTCCCATTGCCCATAAACTGTATACCGTATATACTCGTGTATAAGCCGACCCCCCTACTTTTGCCCCCAAAACCTGGGAAAACCTATTGACTCGTGTATAAGCCGAGGGTGGACCCCAGCACAGGTATACAGCCCCCAGCAGTGTGGTACACAGCAGCCCCAGTGGTATATACAGCAGCAGCCCCAGTGGTATATACAGCAGCAGCCCCAGTGGTTAGTATACAGCAGCCCCAGTGGTAGTATACAGCAGTCCCAGTGGTAGTATACAGCAGCCCCAGAGGTATATACAGCCCCAGTGGTAGTATACAGCAGCCCCAGTGGTAGTATACAGCAGCCCCAGAGGTATATACAGCCCCAGTGGTAGTATACAGCAGCCCCAGAGGTATATACAGCCCCAGTGGTAGTATACAGCAGCCCCAGAGGTGTATACAGCAGCCCCAGTGGTAGTATACAGCAGCCCCAGAGGTATATACAGCCCCAGTGGTAGTATACAGCAGCCCCAGTGGTAGTATACAGCAGCCCCAGTGGTAGTATACAGCAGCCCCAGAGGTAGTATACAGCAGCCCCAGTGGTGTATACAGCAGCCCCAGAGGTATATACAGCCCCAGTGGTAGTATACAGCAGCCCCAGTGGTAGTATACAGCAGCCCCAGAGGTAGTATACAGCAGCCCCAGTGGTGTATACAGCAGCCCCAGAGGTAGTATACAGCAGCCCCAGTGGTGTATACAGCAGCCCCAGTGGTAGTATACACGCAGCCCCAGAGGTGTATACGGCCCCCCCCATCAGTATACAGGCCCCCCCTTGCAGCACAAACCTGTAAAGGAAGAGATTAGTATACTTATCACTGTCCCGCTGCCGCTGTCCCGCCGCCGTCATCGCGCTCCTCCGTCTTCATGCAGCGTCTTCCGACTTCCTCTGGCGCGCAGACAATGACGTCATTGCCTGCGCCGACCGGAGGAAGCCGGAAGAAGAGGGATGAAGACGGAGGAGCGCGATGACGGCGGCGGGACAGCGGCAGCGGGACAGTGATAAGTATACTAATCTCTTCCTTTACAGGTTTGTGCTGCAAGGGGGGGGGCCTGTATACTGATAGGGGCGGGCCTGTATACTGTATACAGTGTATACAGTATACAGTGACTCGCGTATAAGCCGAGGGGGGGGACTTTTCAGCCCAATTTTTGGCCCGAAAAACTCGGCTTATACGCGAGTATATACGGTAACTTGGGTCAATTGTTTTGGATATCCTACCACAAGCTTCTCACAATAGTTGGTAGGAATTTGGGCCCATTCCTGCTGAAAGAACTGGTGTAACTGAGCCATGTTTGAAAGTCGCCTTGCTCGCTTTCAGCTTTGCCCATAAATTTTCAAAAGAATTGAGGTCAGGGCTTTGTTATGGTCATTCCAAAAGATTGATTTTATTATCCTTAAGCCACTTTGTAACCAGAAGGCTTCGGGTCACAGTCCATTAAAGGGGTTGTCATGGATATTGCACAATTAATATGTGTATCTAGGCTGCAGAATGTTGACAGTTTTTAATTTACTCCCTGTCAGCATTTTGCAGGGTTACCTAGATATCACTATTTTGAGTCTGGAGGAGAAAGACCAGGGGGCGTGTTTGTTTTGGAGTTTGTGTGTAAGCGTCATAACTGGTCGTTCACACCCACTCTCCTACAAGCATGCATAAACAAGCCCTCCCCATACAGCAACAAGCCCTCCCAATCTCAGTATAGCCTTCCCCCCAGTCTCAGTATGGCTGGCATACTGAGACTGGGAAGGGCTTGTTGCAGTCTGGGGTGTGCTTGTAGGAGAGTGGGTTTGAACGACCAGTTATGACATTTACACACAAGCTCCAAAACAAAAACACCCCCTGGTCGGTCTCCTCCAGATGCAAAATAGTGATATCTAGGTAACCTGCAAAATGCTGACAGGGAGTAAATTACAAACTGGCAGCATTCTGCAGTCTAGATACAAACACGGATTTTATAAAAACCCCGAACCACTCCTTTAACTTCCTGGCTGATGTCTTGAGATGTTGCTTCAGTATTGCCACATAATCTTCTTCCTCATGCTGCTATTTTGTGAAGTGCACCAGTCCCTCCTGCTGCAAAACAACCCCACAATATGATGCTGCTACCCCTGTGTTTCACAGTTGGGATGTTGTTCTAAGGCCGGCTTCACATTACGATTTTGAGGCACCCGAGTGTATCTGTGTTAAATCGGATACACTCGGATGCGATTTTGCCTCCCATGTATCCTTTTGGGGCTCGGATTGTGCATAAATTGTATGGCAAAAAGGACACATCCGAGCACAATCCGTGCCCCATAGCAATACATAAAAAATACAATCCAATTTGCGCCATACTGTGTTTACAATAATTATCCTCGGTATATTTTTGTATTGCTCACCTTGACCAGTTGTGCTGTCCGCACAACTGGATTAACTTGCACACTTGCGAGGTCTTTGAAATAATTAATTTCACTCTTCTGGAATGCTGTGAAAAACAGCGTCTTCAGAGTTTTCCTCGGTTGTCAAGGATCACGTGACAGCTCAAGAGGATTATCTAAATGACGAAGGCCAGGTCCTGTAGCCCAGAGCAGCTCCACATCCCACTCCCCGCAGGGAGGATATGTAAAGTAATGAAGAAAGGATAGAGTATATGGTAAGCGCTAGGGAATAATTACAGCTCCGCGGCCAGTAGTAAATTACCTTTAGGATTTAATAAAAAGACCCGCGTGTTGTACACATTTTTATTAAAGCCTAAAGGTAATTTACTACTGGCCGCAGAGCTGTAATTATTCCCTAGCGCTTACCATGTACTCTATCCTTTCTTCATTACCATAGCAATACATGGGAGGCAGAATCGGATCCTAGTGTATCCGCTTTGACACGGAAACAGTTGGAAACTCCGAAATCGTGGTGTGATGCTGGCCTCAGGCTTTCAAATTCCTCCGTTTTTCTCCAAATCTAACAATGGTCATTATGGCCAAACAATTCAATTTTAGTTTCGTCGGACCATAGGACATGTCTCTACAAATGTAGGTCTTTGTTCCTATGTGCATTTGCAAGAGTTAATCTGGCTTTTTTATGTTTCTTTTGGAGCAATGGTTTCTTCCTGTCACAATGGAATTTCAGCTCATGTTGATACAGTACTCGTTTTACTTGTGGATAATGACACAATCTTACCAGCTTCCGCCATAATCTTCAGAAGGTCTTTTGCTTTTGTTCTTGGGTTAATATGCACATGTCAGTCCAAAGCATCCATGGGATACAGAACCCGTCTCCTTGCTGAGCAGTATTATGGCTGGACATTTCTGCCTTGTTTGTACTTGTGTATAATTGTTTTTACAGATGAAAGAGGTAATTTCAGGAATCTGGAAACTGCACCCAAGGATGAACCAGACTTGTGCAAGTCCACAAGTCTCTTCCAGATATATTGCCTGATTTCTTTAAGGTACCTTTATATGCCACAACCACGGGAGACATTTTTGGCGGCGATATGTTGCCCTGGAATTATCACTGCCAAATTGCCTCCAAATTGCGGCGTGTAATGTGGGAATTTGCCGGCGATAAACCAAATGTCGTCTGGTTCCGATTTCAGAGCAGTGCTACACAAAGAAGCAGTGTGTGTTATGTGTGCATTAAAATACATCCACAGGTGTGTCTCTAATTAACTCAGATGTTGCTAATGAAGCTATCAGAAGCTTAAAAACACATGACATCGTCATATGGACTGTCCCAAATTGTTTAAAGGCATAGTAATCTTCGTGTATGTAAACTTGTGATTTTGCAGAAAGTAATAATGCCTTAAATCATTCTCTGTCTCTCTCTCGCATTATTCTGGAATTAGCAAATATAAATATAAATGGTGATCCTCATTGAACTAAAACAGGAAAGGGTTATTCTGATTTTATGTCAGATAGTGAGAAAAACATGCATATGTCTCTTTATAGTGTATGTAAACTTTTGGTTTTAACTGTATATACTTGGAAAATTGGAGACGTATTCAATACTTATTTCACCCCCTGTAGTTATTCCCTTGTACAATGATGTCTAAAAACTGCATTTGAATGCCTGTATATGTAGGAATGAACCATAAATTAACTGAATTATTATTGACATAGGATTTGAAGTCTGGCAGGGTCACCACAACATCAGACCACAGTATGTAATCAATGTAGAGACCATGCCAGATGACATCCCTGTAAAAAGCATTTACGGTATTAAAAATTAAATGTCACATCCATAATGAATAAAGAATGGCCAAAGCAAAAACAAAAGCACACAAAAACAAATTAATCATAAATTAGCTTGTGAGCCCTAATGGGGACAGTGTTGCAAATGTATGTAAAGTGCTATGGAATAAATAGCGCTCTATAAAAGAATAAATATTATTATGTTGTACCCTTGCGACCAAATGTTTTTTATCAAATATATTCAGTATGGGCAAACTGCCCTTTAAAAAACAAAAGGGCAAATTCTGGACATTAACAGCTGAAGGTGTCCATCTATCAATGCACTCAGCCTCTTACTCTGCTAATCAATGCCAGAGATAATATGGTATAAATGTCATGGGGTGGTCTAACAGTAAAGGGGATAAGGAAGCAGGATGGTAAGATGGGCAAATGGTTATCAGGGGAACTAGTCTGACCCTTAGACTGGGGATCCCTGGCTCACCCAGTTCCCTGAATTACCTCTGAAGGTTAGGACATCCGGGCCACCACCCTTGCCCTTTGCTCCTGATCAGCCAAAGGCTTAGACCCCCTCACCTCCACCCATGGACCGGGAAGCACAGCAACTCCCACAAAATAAGAAAAATACCAAGAAGGTTTCAACACAAACTGCACACATGTCCTCTTAGCTCGCAGTCTAAAGGCCAGGTTATGCACAGCAACATCGCTACCGATGTCGCTGAAATGTCACAATTTTTGCTGCGTGTGACATGCCGCATCGACCAGCGATGAACTTGCTGATCACTACGGAATGGCCAGGACCATTTTTCGGTTGCTGGTCTCCCGCTGGCATACATGCATCGGCATGTGTGACAGGGGCAACGATTAGTGACACCCAGTGTGCTCCCGACACCCTGACCTATCCCAGCAACCGCCGGGTGTCGGCACATCGCTGGGTGATCGCTGGCGAGATCTGCCTCTCTGTCATCTCACCAGCGATTACATACCGATGTTCCAGAGATCCTGGTTCGGTCAGATCATTGATCAGGTCGCTGGAACATCGGTATGTGTAACCCGGCTTTTGAAGAGACTATAACTCTATCAGTGACATCAGTTCATGTAAGAGGAAACTATTTAAAGGCCAGGGACATAGTCACCTGACAAACCCACAACATCTCACCTGCAGAGCTGCCCACACATAGCAACACAGCAGCTTCTACACATTAACTCTGAATGTGCCAAAGGAAATGTACTCCCATTTAAACTACAGAAAGCTTTTACACATGCACTGCAAACTAGTGGCGCCCAACTGGTTGGTGCGCCACGGAGGGGTACTGCACCCAGACCAGCATGTGTAGTATGCCTGTGACCAGGGGATTGGGATGTTAATCTGGGGCCCTCACCACACGCATTCACACACCTAGAATCAGGGGACTAAAGGGTTAAATCCTTGGTGAGCTTAGGTGGGTAGTAGAGAGAAAGCTTAGTCAGAACGCTGGGAGCAGGAGAAGAGGGGACCCTGTGAGTGACGCAGAGGAGGGCACCTATAGAGAGGTGGCCTAGACAGTAAGGGGGATCCTCGAGTGTCAGTCCAACACCGGAGGACAAACTATGAGGCGGTGCGAGCGTCTACCCCTGAGCCGCAGAACCGGAGGGACACGAACTCCTCAGAGAGTTGCGACCAAGCTCTGGCATATATCCCTAAAGGCCCCAGTATAGGGTCATGAGCCCCTTAGTTAAGGACTACCTCTAGTACGACCCGTGGGGACTGGCGAAGGGCTTTGTGCAGGGCCGTGCTAGGAAGGAGAAACAACGCAGTGCAAGGACAAAGGGAGAAACCGGCAAGAACATCACTGAGAGCCTCAAAGAGACATTCTATCCCCTGGTGACTACCCAGGCCAGCTACCCGTGACTATATACTGTACCTGTAAGCTGCCTGAAGGTTACCAGTAAACCCGTGCAGAGCCTAATCAACGTGTAGTGTCTTATTCCATCGTGCTGGGGAAAGTCACATTCCAGTCTCCTCAGGCAAACTGTATCGAGCTTCCACCTGTGGAGCCGCCTTCCTGTGAGAGTTCTCCATTTCCATCACTGCCCCAGGGATTCTGCTCCACCTGCGGGGAGCATTACCATCTAGCTGCCTACCATCATCTATGGTGGTCAGAAGCAGCGCTGGTAACATTACTAGGTACCATGGGTGGCGTCACAAACAATTTATTTTATTATTTTACTTTTACACACTTTTCAGCGACCACTGGGGCCACGGCACCGGCCACCATTGACCGCAACCTTGATCAACGCCCGGGATCCGAGTTCCCCATAGGCCCTGGGGTGAGTCACAGTCAGCACGTGACAGTAATGGTGTGGTAACAATATCTCCTGTGTGTCTTGTAAAGCCTGTGAAAACTTTATTTGTATACTGTTAAACTGTACGGGAAAACACAGCAGATCCTATACAGAAAGCCACCACAAAAACATAGGCAGTATATGTTTTTTGTTTTTTTATTACATAAGATGCCTATGTTGGAGGGATGACTAAAGATTCGTTTTGACTAAGCTTATTGTTCAGCTTAGGCTCCCTTCACATCACGATTTTGTCCTGTCCATGGGGATCCTGTTTTTTGCAGGACCCCACGGACAGGTCCGGATGTGTACCTCCGGATGCCATTTTTGTGTCTGGATCCGTGATTTTGACGGATCCGAACACAGAAAGAGCTGGGAGGAACTGAGCCTGCAAAGCACAGGCAAATGGGGCTGACTTTAACTTTTGCAATGTATATAAATACATTGCGTAAGTAAAATTAAACAAAGCAATGGTTAAAAATAAAAACAAATGCTCACCTCTCCAGCGAGTGTCCCGCGATGCACGGTATCCACCTCCAATGGCTACAGGCCCTTAATCAGCTGAACAGATGGGGATAGGCAACCCGATCAGGAGATGTGTCACATGACGGCATCAGCTGAGCAGTTTAAATTGCCCGCGATTTAAACCGCTCAGCTGATGTGGTCATGTGACCAATCAGCTGATCGGGTTGCCGCGCTCCACCCGGTCAGCTGATTTAAGGTCCTTGCAGCCATCGGAGGTGGACGCCACGCATCGCGGGACACTCGCCGGAGAGGTGAGCATTTGTTTTTTTATTTCTAACCATTCCATACTTTCATTTAACTTTAGCAGTGTATGTAGATACACTGATAAAGTGAAATTACACTGAACAGAGCAGTTTTAGTGGACAGAGCATGCTCGGTACACTGAAATCGGATCCGGGAAATAATCCTGTTTTTACCCGGATCCGAGCTCCATAGACCCCCATGTTAATTGAATTGGACAACATCAGATCCGATGCTGTCCGATTCTGTCCAATTGTGTCCGCTGCACCCAAAACAACGGACACAACTGGATCCCTGCACACTCGGATGGCTATTAAGCACCAATCCGTGCCCATAGGGATACAAGGGGGCCAAACCGGATCCGTAGCTATCTGTTTTACAACGGATAGCCACGGATCTCAAAAAATCGTGATGTAAAGTGGGCCTTATACTTTCTGGACGTTTGTCCTTGAAGCTACATATACATAGTGTGTCCTTAGCCTTAAATATTACTATGTTCTATGTGCAAATAGAATCATATTCCAGGACGAAGTGCCTAAACGTCCGCGCTGCTGCCCAAAAGAAACACCAGACTCACCCGGGATATCTGGGATAGTGAAGCTTTATTCCACCAACGCGTTTCGGAGCCCTTCCTGGCTCCTTCCTCAGGGAGATACCAACGCGTTTCGGAGTCGGAAGGAATAAAGCTTCACTATCCCAGATATCCCAGTGAGTCTGGTGTTTCTTTTGGGCAGCAGTGCGGACGTTTAGACACTTCGTCCTGGAATCTGATTTACCCCACAGTGAACTGTGGAAGGGCTATCCCGGCGGCAGCAATCATCATCCTAAGCGAGTATACTGGTTGTGGGTCACACAACCTGACCAGATGAGCAGTTTTCATACTATCTATCACCACGTATCTCTGTTAGGAGATAAGACCCTATTGCGCATTCTCATTTTTACAAATAGAATCATATCTGTTATACATTTGCTAGAGTTAGGCTGCTTTCACATCAGCGGTTTTTTTAAATCGCGGCAGATGCGGTGAAAAAAACGCATCTGGCGCGATTACCGCATAACGGCTGCACTTACGGCACACTTGCGGCAAGCCCCATACAATGTATATGCAGGCTTGCGGCAGGTGCGGTAAGTGCGGTTTTGGCACTTCGGCAGGTGCGGCCGCGAAAAAAAAACGCTGATGTGAAAGTACCCTAAGGCCCCTTTCACATCAGCGTTTTTTTTAAATTGCGACAGATGCGGTGAAAAAAACGCAACTGTGCCGCAAGTGTCGCGGTTATGCGTTAATCGCGGCAGATGTGGTGTTTTCACCGCATCTGCCGCGATTTAAAAAAAACGCTGATGTGAAAGGGGCCTAAGATTGCTAACACATTTTAACTGTCTGCATTACAATGCTCTATGGACCAAGCTGGTATGGCTTTATGATCTACGATAAAGGACTAAAGCTACGTTCACACATTTGCGTATTTTGTTGCACTTTTTTGCGCATGCTTTTTGCTGCGTTTTTCAGCCGCGCAAAAAAGCGCAACACAATACGCAGGGGCTTTCACACACTGCGCTTTCTTTACCCCAGAAAGCGCAGTGATGTCACAGAGGGGAGGAAGAATCCTCTGTGACCGCCCATTAGATTTCGCAGTGTATTAATGTACACTGCAAAATCTAAATTAAACAAAGACGGGGGGGCGTGGCCTAGGTCCGCATGAGGAAGGTCGCATAAGCCAGGAGCTCCCGGGCCCCCGGGAGATTACAGCGTTTTAACCGGCTCCCCAGATGACCAACATAAAAAATCCACCCGGGCACACCGTGAACCGTCCAAGCTCCGATGGGGGAAGGTGAGACCGCAGCATTCCGCGCTCCCTAAGCGTGTGACAGACTATTTTTCAGCGGACCCCCCTGACCCAGCTCTCGCTTCCAAGATGGCGCCCCCCTCCCCCAGGGCTGAGCGCGCTTCCCGCCGAGAGCAGCACACGCTGGAGACCGGCACCAGACAGCTCTCCGCTGACTCACCGGTCACCTATGCCCTGATGAAATCTCTCATGACAGACTTACTTGCGGACCTGCGGACTTCTCTCCAAGATGACATGCGGGACATGGTGGAGGAGTTACGGGGAGAGGTGGCGGAGCTGGGCAGGAGAACAGATCGCCTGGAAAATAAGATGGCTGAGCTGGTCCGGTCCCACAACGATCTCATCGATGATCATGAGCGCCTCCAGGACGATATGTTAGCGTCGCAGGCCTAGGCTTATGACATGGAAGACCGAAATCGACAGAACAACGTCCGTCTCCGGGGCGTCTCTGAAGCGGTCCCGGATTCTGATCTCCGGGGTCTTCTTACTGACTTTCTGAAGGAGGTCCTGCCTGATTTAGATCCTAGAGACTGTAAAATTGATCGCATACACCGGCTCCGAAAACCACCTGGAGTGCGTTCTGAGCTGCTTAGAGAGGTCATAGCGAGGATCCACTTTTTTGAAACAAAGGAGGACTTCTTAAGAGCTCTACGTCGCTCACCGACACTCACGGACCGGTTCGCCGACCTAAAAGTTTTCCCGGATCTGTCGCCAGGAACTTTAGCACTACGCCGTGCCTATAAACCGTACACCACCATTCTCCGGGACCATAACATCTCGTACCATTGGGGTCGCCCGACTCGTCTTATTGTTCGATGGAACGACACCTTCCACGTGTGTCAGTTACCATCACGAGCAGAGGCGCTACTGAAAAAGTGGGATCTACTCCCGCCGGACTTTGTTGCTCCGACCTCACAGGCTCGACGTGATCTGCAAGACCAACGATCCAAACCCCGGTCACGACGCAAGAAGTTAGACCCGGAATGGGATGTCGCCTGACTCTGATTAGTTCACACAATGGCCGTCTGGGCCGAAAAATCCTTTGATGTTTCTCCTGGGGCTCCCCTTCCTGGCCATTGAGTGATTCCTTTCAGGTCGTAGGACTCACCTCTTTTACCTCTCTTCTCCTTACTCCCTCGTCTTCTCTAACCCTTCTACGTCTTTATCTCCTCTCTATCTCACTCTTTAATCTCTGGTCCTGCGACCGAAAGGTGACACTGCCCCCTTCGAGCGAATATTTACGCTCCTACCTGCGATGTCTTTACATCGCAACAGCGTCCTTACTATGATGCTGTACTCTCTGGGTCCCTCATTGGAACCCTTTTGTTTGGTTATGTTTTGTTTACTTTATTTGATTTTGATTTCTGGCTTTGCTGCCCCGCTCCCCCGGCCATACTGGGCACCGGTGGTAAGGGCTGATGTTTTTGCCAGACCGTTGTTTGTTCCCCTTCTCCCCTCCCCCCTTCCTTGATGCATTTCTTACCTCACATATACTGGCAATTGTTGATATGCTATTATTTTATTGTTAACTATGCCTGTATCCGTCTTAGCGCTTAATGTTAATGGTTTCAACTCTCCCCAAAAGAGATCACTCCTACGTGCTCAACTCAAAAAATCTCATGCGGATGTGGTTCTCCTGCAGGAGACACACCTCCTGGAAGGAGACAATAAGCGTGTGGCGTCCCCGCACTACCCACACCAATTTTTCTCCAATGCTGGTGGGAAAAGAGCGGGGGTGGCAATCTTTATTAGCTCATCTCTCTCATTTGATTTGATCAAAACGGTTTCTGACCCGGAGGGCAGGTTCCTCCTGCTTATTGCCAAACTAAATGGAATATGTTACTCTTTCCTGGCTGTATACTCCCCTAATGAAAATCAACTTAAATTTATTAGAAATCTATTGGAGACATATATGCCCTTGGTGGAGGGCCATGCGCTGGTAGCTGGTGACCTTAATGCCCCATTAATTAAAAGTATGGACTGTTCCTCCCCTAATTCTTACCGCACGGACCTATCTCCTGTTATCTCGTCTGCGGGGCTCCATGATGTTTGGAGGTATCTCCATGGTAATGAACGAGACTATACGTTTTTCTCTCCCAGACACAAAACCTTTAGCCGGATTGATTTCCTCCTAGTAAATAACTCTCTTCTCCCTCTCTGTCTGTCGGTAGACATAGACGTTATCTCCTGGTCAGACCATGCTCCCCTTTCCCTGCTGATCGCGGATTCAGCGCCACGCCTTCCTGGGGCCCCTTGGCGGATGAATGAGTACCTGCTCACCTCCCCGAAAAGCCAAGAGATTCTGTCTTCTCACATCACAGAGTTTTTTTAAATGAATGACACACCCGACATTGCTCCAGATGGTTTATGGTTCGCTCACAAGGCGGTTATTCGCGGGCATTGCCTAAAAATGGCAGCCCACTCTAAGAAATTGTTTACTAGCTCTCTCACCTTGCTGACAGAGGAGGTCAAGTCTCTCGAAAGGGCATACCTATCTACCACTGACCCAAACACCCTTGCCTCACTCACTACTGCGCGCTCTCGCTTACGCACCCTCCTCCTTTCTAGGGTTGAACATCAGCTGAAGAAAACACGTGCCCACTTCTATGGGATGGGCGACAGAGCCGGAACCCTCCTAGCGCGCAGGGTCAAGAAACTAGAGAGGCGCTCTAGGATCTCCTCTCTCCTTTCTCAATCTGGCGAACATATCCGCAACCCGATTCAAATTGCAGAACAATTCCGTGATTACTATTTTGATTTATATAACCTTTCTAACTCGCCTTCTACCCCTCAACCTTCTTCTGATGCCATTTCCTCTTTCCTCTCATCTCTACATCTTCCTAGCCTATCCAACGAACAGCAGACCCAACTAAACAGACCTTTTTCCTTAACAGAAGTTTTGGATGCTATCCGTTCGTCCAAAAAACGCTCTGCTCCAGGCCCGGATGGCTTTTCTTACCTATATTATTCCTCCTTTGCTCACCAGCTGGCTCCCCGTCTATTAGACCTTTTTGGGTTCTGGCAGCGAGAGGGACGCATTAGACCGGAAGGTCTGACCGCGGCTATTTCTACCATCCCCAAACCTGGCAAGTCTCCCACACTCCCGGGCAACTACCGGCCAATAGCCCTCTTGAATTGCAATATTAAGCTTTACGCGAAGCTGCTGGCGGACCGTCTCCAGACCGTCATCTCCTCCCTGATTGCCCCAGATCAGGTGGGCTTTATCCCTGGTCGGCAGGCGAGAGATGCGACTCGGAGGGTCGTGGACCTCTTAGAGATCCTTGAGCAGAGAGGGACCCCCAGTGTTCTTATTTCCCTTGACGCCGAGAAAGCGTTTGATCGAGTACACTGGGGATATCTGGCAGCTGTTCTTGATAAATTTTCCTTCTGCGGCAGTATCCGCTCTGGAATACTTGCGTTATACTCTTCCCCTCGGGCTTATGTGAAGGCGGGGGGCTTTGCCTCATCCGCCTTTGACATAACCAACGGGACAAGACAAGGCTGCCCCCTCTCTCCTCTCATATTCGCTCTGGTGATGGAACCGCTGGCGGCAGCTGTTAGAGCGCAGCCCGATATTTCAGGAGTGGTCGTGGCCCAAGTTGAACATAAAATTTCCCTGTATGCGGATGATGTCTTTCTCGTCTGCACGAATCCTTTAGTTTCTGTCCCGGCTGTAGTTTCTCTCCTTTCGACATTTTCTGCTATCTCTTTCTATAAATTGAATCTTACTAAATCCTCTTTATTCCCTATAAACCTGCCCCCGTCTGCACAATCTACACTCCGCTCGCGGTTTTCTTTCCTGTGGACCCCCAATGGCTTCAAGTACTTGGGCACCTGGGTTATCTCTACCCCGATAATGGCTAAGGCTAACTGCGAAGAGATGGTCTCCTTGCTGAAATCTCTCTGCGCTGAATATACTAAGGCTCAGCTGTCTTGGATAGCCAGAATAAATTTAGTTAAGATGATGATACTACCCAAATTGATTTATATGTTCAGGTGTGTCCCCTTGACCCTCCCAAGAAGATACCTGAATCTTTTTCAATCCCTACTTGGGAAATTTGTCTGGTGTGACAAACCTCACAGTGTAGCTCTTTCTGCACTCTCCTTACCTGCCGCCTTGGGGGGCTTGGGGATGCCGGACATCCTGACTTATTACAAGGCTATACACTTGGATGTTGCCAAAATTTGGTGGTCCATGGAACCGCCCTCTGGATGGCTCCAGATTGAATCTGCTCTCTCTCCTTTTCGTTCTACAACTGTTCTTATGGAAATGACTTATCTCTCGTCCTGTCCTCCCTCCACCCCCTTGAAGTCTATGCAAGCCCTGATGGCAGTATGGAATCCCTTGGCGAGGATCCATTTCCCTTTCCTTGCTAGGTATATCTCTATACAAGCCTTGGAGTCCAGTATGGTGGACATTTCTCTTCGAGACTGGAGAGAGGCGGGTATTCTGCTTCTATCGGACGTTTTCTCTGGGGCTGAAATGACACCCTTCCCTACTCTGCGATCTGAATTTTCTCTCCCGGCCAGGACCTGCTTCTCGTACTTTCGTGTTAGACACTTTCTGAATTCCTGTTCGCTTCCATCGTGGGATCCCTCCTCGATTGACTTGACTCTCCAATCCCTCTTTAAACAATCTGGATATTCCCAACGAGGTGTATCTGTCATCTATAAAGCCATAGTTGCGGCTCGTGCATCCTCTAAACTTCCCTACATGACACGTTGGGAAACTAAACTTGGATTTTCAGCCTCTCTTGAGGACTGGCATAAGAGCCTCGAATCATGTTGCCAAATACACTCGATGCGTGAACCATCTGGAGCAATTTAAAAAGCTAACTATGGGTTGGTATCTGACCCCTACTCGTCTGGCGAAATTTGGTCACTCGACTTCCACTTCCTCCCCCCTATGCTGGAGGACTTGTGGTTTACTGGGTACAGACGCACGTTTGGTGGTCCTGCCCCCATATTCGGCCCTACTGGTTGTCTATTGAATCACTATTGCACTCACTGACTGGCCTCCGGTTCAACCTCTCTGCCCCATTGGCACTCCTGGGCATTGGCCTACACTCATTACCCTCTATTCTACGACCTATGATCTCTATTGTCCTTGTAGCGGCGCGCTTGTCCATTGCTGCCAAATGGAGATCCCCTTCGGTTCCGACACTCACCGTAACCACTACTCGCCTAAACACTCACCTGACTCATGAGGTTCTGCTGGCGCATGACCTCCCACACAAGACGAAGGTCCTTAACTGGTGGGACTCATGGATTACATCTACCCATAATACTGTCTCCATCCCGGACTAGTACGCACACCGCCACGATGGTCACCAGGCCTAAAGGTGGTTACACTCCTCGCTTCAGTTGAGCCCGGCGCTATCTCTCTCTTTCTGAGTGGTATTGACATTGCTAACATTGCTTATATGTGATACTTTATTAATGTATTTTCTGAGTACTGCTGCATCTCCCCCCCTACCCTTTCCTTTCCCCACCGCTTGCTGAATAATTCCCCCCCCCCTTCTTCCTCCCCTTGCTTTCTCCCCCTTTTCCTACCCCTCCTTTCTTCTTATTGGGTTCTCGTTAGTTTCTTCCATATATATGTTTGGATTTTTGGCTATTGTGGCCTGACTGTTCCCATTTTGTAACATGCCTTAATTTTGAATAAAAAACAATTGGTTTAAAAAAAATTAAACAAAGACAAATGTATGAAAAATAAAAAAGAATCAAATACTTTACCTCTCCAATGCCATTTCCCTGGTGTCCGATGCCGTGGCCAGGAGATCTGTGTCCTGCAAGATCCTGCTGTGATGTCAGAGGGGCGCCCCTCTGGTATCACGGCAGGTCCTGGCAGAAGACACCTCGCCTGGCCTCATTACCGGAAACCGGGAAAAGGCGTCGGAGAGGTAAAGTATTCATTCTTTTTTATTTTTCATACATTTGCCTTTGTTTAATTTTGATTTCGCAGTGTACATTAATACACTGCGAAATCTAATGGGCGGTCACAGAGGGGAGGAGGAAGCAGGATTCTTCATCCCCTCTGTGACATCAGAGGGAGAAAACGCAGGAGCACCTGTGTAAAGAATTGACATCTCAATTCTTTACGCAGCTGCGCTTTCTCCCTGAAAAAGCACTGCGTATTTTTACGCACTGTCTGCACAGCAAAGTGAATTTCCCATTCACTTTGCTGGCAGACACAAAACACATTGCGTATTTTGAAAAGCGCGCGTAAAAAAGCGCGGCAAAATACGCAATGTGTGAACGCAGCCTAACACATATTAGAGACACTTGGTGCCTCCTTGAATAGAAATTGAAAATGTGTCCCCCAAAGTGCAGTATGAAATTGAGCAAGTCTTTCATGGATAAGTTTCCTTTTGAAACCACATTGGATTGGAATAACACTGGTATTCCTGCACCACCAGCCTCTCTATTTAAATGCCATTGACCACAGCACTGAGATGATTAAGAGCAGTGTTTAGACCAGAGCTTCTAATGAGCTTTCATGAGGGAAAACTACACCCCTTTCATACCATAACCCTTTCTGAAGAATGCACTCAATTACATCTCTTTCCCTCCATCAATAAAATAAAAGTATTGGTAACCATAATTAAAGGCACATTTTCCTGCAGTTCTAAGCTACACCACAAATGAATCGTACAGACACCAACATATTTATTAGAAATATTAGAAACATTTACACCCACGTACCTTATCCATGATGCTATGATGACTTTACACATCCGTAGGTCATCTCTGCAGACCTCTCTCCTCCAGCCTTCTGCAGTATACTCCAACACAGTGACTTTAAATAAAGAAAAAGTCTCATTATAGTGCCACCGAATAAAATTATCTGCCTATGCTGTGATTAAATACTTAACTTTCACTGCGCTCCCTGCACAATATTTCCCACATACTGTTACTCTTAAGGTACCGTCACACGGGGCGATGGTACCGCCGATTTATTAGGCGATGCAGGGGCGTGGCCTATCAGCGCCGATATCGCCCCTGCATCATCTAATGTGAATGGGCGAGGGCGACACCATTTACTGGTCGCCTGGTTTCAGAACAGGCGGCCGATCTGGGGCGATGTGCTCACATCGCCCAAGGGTGGACCCAGACTGTAGTGGGCCCTGGTGCAAGAAATTTTTTTGGGGGCCCCCCGTCCCTCATAGTGGCAACAAAGTAATGTAAGCATACAGTGTTGGCCAAAAGAATTGACACCCCTGAGATTCTGTCAGATAATACTCAGTTTCTTCCTGAAAATGATTGCAATAACAAATTCTTTGGTACTATTATCTTCATTTAATTTGTCTTCAATGAAAAAAAACACAAAATAATTGTCCTTAAGCCGAATTGGATCTAATTCTACACCAAACATAAAAAAGGGGGTGGACAAAAGTATTGGCACCCTTAGAAAAATCATGTGATGCTTCTCTAATTTGTGTAATTAACAACACCTGTAACTTACCTGTGGCACCTAACAGGTGTTGGCAATAACTAAATCATACTTGGAGCCAGTTGACATGGATTAAAGTTGACTCAACCTCTGTCCTGTGTCCTTGTGTGTACCACATTGAGCATGGAGAAAAGAAAGAAGACCAAAGAACTGTCTGAGGACTTGAGAAACCAAATTGTGAGGAAGCATGAGCAATCTCAAGGCTACAAGTCCATCTACCGTGCGCAGTGTCATTAAGACATTTAAAGCCCATGGCACTGTGGCTAATCTCCCTAGATGTGGACGGAAAAGAAAAATTGACAAGAGATTTCAACGCAAGATTGTGCGGATGGTGGATAAAGAACCTCCACTAACATCCAAACAAGTTCAAGCTGCCCTGCAGCCCGAGGGTACAACAGTGTCAACTCATACTATCTGTCGGTGTCTGAATGAAAAGGGACTGTATGGTAGGAGACCCAGGAAGACCCCACTTCTTACCCCGAGACCTAAAAAAGCCAGGCTGGAGTTTGCCAAAACGTACCTGAGAAAGCCTAAAACGTTTTGGAAGAATGTTCTCTCTGTTTGGGCAAAGGCATCAACATAGAGTTTACAGGAGAAAAAAAAGAAGCATTCAAAGAAAAGAACACGGTCCCTACAGTCAAACATGGCGGAGGTTCCCTGATGTTTTGGGGTTGCTTTGCTGCCTCTGGCACTGGACGGCTTGACTATGTGCATGGCTTTATGAAGTCTGAAGACTATGAACAAATTTTGCAGCCTAATGTAGGGCCCAGTGTGAGAAAGCTGGGTCTACCTCAGAGGTCATGGGTCTTCCAGCAGGACAATGACCCAAAACACACTTCAAAAAGCACTAGAAAATGGTTTGAGAGAAAGCACTGGAGACTTTTAAGGTGGCCAGCAATGAGTCCAGACATGAATCCCATAGAACACCTGTGGAGAGATCTAAAAATGGCAGTTTGGAGAAGGCACCCTTCAAATATCAGGGACCTGGAGCAGTTTGCCAAAGAAGAATGGTCTAAAATTCCAGCAGAGCATTGTAAGAAACTCATTGACGGTTACCACAAGCGGTTTGATCGCAGTTATTTTGGCTAAAGGTTGTGCAACCAAGTATTAGGCTGAGGGTGCCAATACTTTTGTCTGGCCCATTTTTGGAGTTTTGTGTGAAATGATCAATGTTTTGCTTTTTGCTTCATTCTCTTTTGTGTTTTTTCATTGAAGACAAATTAAATGAAGATAATAATACCAAAGAATTTGTGATTGCAATCATTTTCAGGAAGAAACTGAGTATTATCTGACAGAATTGCAGGGGTGTCAATACTTTTGGCCAACACTATATAGATTGTAATATTTATTTACAACGCAACTATCAAATCTAAATAGTAAAGTTGTTTAATTTTTTTAATATGATCCTAAAAACTAATAGGAAGATAGTTGTTACCTACCCGTTCTACCTACCACTTGCATAGGTCTATCACAAACCTCTCTAGCCAGTGATTCTGCTGCTTCATGTCAATAGATAGCTCTTAGGCCCCTTTCACATCAGCGGCAAGCTGATGTTTGTGGCCGATCCAGCAGGTCGTGCCGCATAACGGTCGACTTGTGGCCTGGATGCGGCAAGCCCCATGCTTGCAGCGTTTTTATTTCGCGGCTGCAAGTGCCGCACCTGGCAGAACCGCAAGCCCCATACATAATGCATGGGGCTTGCCGCACTTGGCGCATCTGGTCCAGGACCAGGACCCCCCTTCCTTGATGCATCCAAGCTTATCCCCTAGCTGGGGGAGAAGCATGGCTGCATCAAGGAAGGAGGAGGCTCCTACGAGTCCTAGGAGCCCCCCTTCCTTGATGCAGCCGAGCTTCTCCCCAAGGACCCCCTTCCTTGATGCATCCAAGCTCATCCCCAAGCTTGGGGAGATCGGCTGCATCAAGAAAGGGGGGTCCTGGGACCCCCATGAACCCTCCCCTTTGGAAGGGGGGTCCAGAGGGAGAAGCTCGGCTGCATCAAGTTAGGAGGGGGCCCTAGGAGGTCCTGGGGGAGAAGCTCGGCTGCATTAAGGAAGAGGAGGGGGCCCCTAGGAGTCCTAGGGGCCCCCCATAGTTGATGCAGCTGAGTTTCCTCCCAGTGCTCCCCTTCTGAAGGGGGAGTCCTTGGGGCCCCAGGAACCCCCCTTCCTTGAGGCATCCAAGTCCTGGGGCCCCCAGGATCCCCCTTTGGAAGGGAGGTCCTGTGGGAGAAGCTCAGCTGCATCAAGGAAGGGCCCCTCTCCCCAAATCATGTTGGTCACTGACTATTTAATTATTTATTCCCTCCCCACCAAAGCCCTGCTCTGGGGCTCTTACCTGGAGCAGGCTAGGCAGAGGGAGCATCAGAGTCGGATGATCCTCAGCTCAGGTAGGATCATCAAGAGTGTCACAGTCAGACGACAGGCCCTCAGGCTCCGGGTATGAGCGCACACCTCTCCTTGATCTTGCCGCAGGCCCGCAGCCCCAGCTGCCCTCAGTCACCCGCCGGCCGCCAGCGTTTGCTCACTGTCACTTCCGGGTGAGGGAGAGCTTCTCCAGCCTCCACGGAAGAACCCGGAAGTGACACTGCAGCGTCGACTCTCCCAGCACCAGCACATTGTGCACAGTACTGTCTGGTTGACCAGTCACTGTGACACAGGCGCTGGCTTAGTCATGTGTGTTGGATGCTGCCTGCAGCGCTGCGCAGCCAGCTGCCGGCCACTGCACCCTCCTCCGGTCCGGAGCCCTCACAGGAAAGAGACGGACCGGACCCATGTCTTGAGCCTTGAGGGGCTCCCTAGCCGGTCGGGGCCCTGGTGCAGCTGAACCAGCTGCACCACGATAGGTCCGCCCCTGACATCGACCCATATAACTGGCCGCCGGCAACCTGCCAGGCGATGGGAGCCATAGGGTACCTTTACACGCCGCTACGGCAGGATGGATGCATCCCGCTACTTCACGTGCACGAGCACGCTCAAACGGTTACAAACGCTCAACGCATCACCTTTACACGCCGCCATAAGGTGCGCTACGCTACGTGACATCTATAGCTAGATACATCGCCGGGTGTCTCAAGTAGCCATCTGTAGCTCATTTACACACCGCTATAACCAGCTACTATGGGCGTACCTGGTGCAGCAGGGCCAGCACATAGGCGTGCCACAATTGTGGATTACGAGCCGTCCGTACGCTGATAGGACAAAGCAATAACATCCTGATTGGGCAGGCAACGCAGGAGGCTGAGTAATACAGCACGCTCGAGCGATTGTGTAGTGTGACTCGTCAGCTCCTTAAATATGCCTCCCTATGCAGCGACTACCAATCGTCATGCAGCAGCTTCCACCAATGATCGGACATGGGGCGCGGTAACACGGAGCCAGGGTCACGCCTTAGCTACATTGCAGCTACATCGCAGGGTGTCCAGAGTTCCCTTCCGTAACGTCTTTACACGCCGATGCATCTTGCTACCATCGGCTTTGTAGCTCTCTGTTTTCGAGCAGAGGTCGTAAACAGATGTATCTGTTGCCGGCTGTATCGTCACGTCTTCAGACGCCGCTACGACGGGCTATATTGGCGCTACAAGCTACATTTGTAGCCTGTAGCGGGATGCATCCATCCTGCCGTAGCGGCGTGTAAAGGTACCCATAGGCTCCCATTGTACTGCATCGCCGCTGGGGTTTTGAGACACCCCAGTGGCGATGCCGCCTGTCATCACTGGTGCGGCGCTGATGGTGTCTCCCCGTGTAAATGGGGATCGGTGATGCTGGCAGGGTGCCAAAAACGTGCGCGCTCCCGTCAGTCGCCGCCGACATCTCCAGCACCGCCGCCTCGTGTGACGGTACCTTTTAGGTACCTTTTCGGCACTTGCGACACCCCAGTGGCGATGCCGCCTGTCAGATCACCGGTGCGGTGCTGAAGGTGTCTCCCCGTGTAAATGGGGAACGGTGATGCTGGCGGGGCGCCAAAAATGTGCGCACTCCCGCCAGCCGCCGCCGACATCTCCAGTGCCGTCGCCTCGTGTGACAGTACCTTTAGGTACCTTTTCGGCACTTGCGGCAGGTGCGGTTGTGAAAAAAAAGCGGTATGGGGCTTGCCGCAAGTGAACCGCAAGTGCAGCCGTTATGCGTTTTTTTCACCGCAACTGCCGCGATCTATACTGGAGGACAGCAGTGACGTCGGGGCTGGACACAACGGGGGACAGCGGCAGCCCAAAGGAACGATAATAAGGGAGGCCTTATATTCCCCAGCGCCCCCCCCAGGCGGCTTTACTTACGGGGGGGGCCTTACATTAGCAGACCCCCGTTCCCCCTACCCTGTCTTACTTTTGGGGGGGTCTTACTATCGGGGATACATGGTAGATAACCACCACACTGTCAACCCTAATGAATCATAGCCACAATTCACACAATTCCGGGGGGCACGGTGGCTCAGTGGTTACTACTGCAGTCTTGCAGCACTGGTGTCCTGGATTTAAATCCCACAAGGACAATATCTGCAAGGAGATTGCATGTTCTACCCGTGCATGCGTGGGATTCCTCTGGGTACTCCGGTTTCCTCCCACGCTACAAAATACTGACAGGATATTTAGATTGTGAGCCCCAATGGGGACAGTGTTGCAAATGTATGTAAAGCGCTGTAGAATTAATACTGCTAAATAAATGAATAAATATTATTATTATAAATCTTATGCCTATTGATAACTCTTCCCACTACACTGTCTATCCTTCTACTATAACCTCTAAACTGTCTCCCCTAATGTATTATGGTACCACACATACCCCTTTAGAACTACCACTCTTTCCCCCTCATGAATTATACCCTCTGCACCAGATGTTGGCAAAGTGTGGCCTGTGGGCCAGTTCCAGTGAGCCCATCGACTGAGATAGCCGAATAGCTGGAAATGATGGGCCATGAGCGTGCTAGCCTTTCGCCGCCCACTAATATCGCCTTCCAATATCACTGCTGTCTGCATCCTGAGGATTCAGGCAGTGGTGAATACATTGGTGGCGGAAAGGGCCGCCAGCGAATGCTTCCACCAATCAACATATGAGACTAAAAACGTGATGTCATCATCTCAATGCTTCTGCTCTACAAAGCATCGATGCACGGAGACTAGCGTAGAGCACAGTTCCAGGGGGATGGGAATGAGGTGAATATGTGTTTGTTTTCTTTAATATGTTAATGTGTGCCTGTGTATAAGGTGCTTTGTAAGGGCTCATCCTGTATATATTGGGCAATGTGAGGGCTCATAATGTATTTAGGGGACTATGAGGTCCTGTCAAACTAACCCCCCACTACAATAAAAGTCCCTTGCAATTTCTAATCTATTACCATAGCCTGGGTCTTTACCACATTTGCAGCTTTGCAGTAAAGGCAGCGGTGTGATGAGGTGACTTTGTAAGGAGGTGGCTGATACCAGGAAGAGACGACTGCTTATATGTGACTTTTAATCATACTTTGTATTTTATGTAATAGAGTTGTTTAAATGCTGGTTGCCTCCAGGGGTCACTCTGCAATGTAGAGGAGCCTAGGGTTTAGTAAGTGGAGCTAGAACGGCTAAGCATTCACCACTAGATGGGGTATATAATGGTGGGGTATGCCCTGTTAAAGGGATCCTGACCCCTAAAAATGAGCCCCCAGCCTTTTAAGAGCAGTCCCTGCACCATCCTAATCTCCTTCTAGACATCCCTTTGTCTTAAATATGGCTATTTGTAAAGTCTATAAAAGTTATTTTTTTACCTGCAGCCCTGCAGCTTCTCTGAGCTTGAAAAGTCAAGACAGGGCGTTCCTTGTGGCTTCTCCTCGCCGCCTGCAGTGTAATTATGCACGCCCCTGTGGGTGTGCTAAACAATACAGAGCCTTCTCGTCATTGTAGATAGGCGGTATAGCCGCTATGACGCTAATCGCGTTATATCCGGCTATACTGATTTCAGGAACGGTGACAGGGCAAGCGAGGTGAGAATCCAATGCATGGAGAGAGCAACCTGAGAAGGCCCACGAATGGTGTCTCGGCAGAGCGATCCTGATCTCCTGGGAGCTAACCTCGCTGCACTTTGGAGGAGCACAGTACCCAGCTGGGTGACCTTGCCCGATCAGCAAGTAAAAGTTAAGGAACTTCACAAACTGTGTGTGTCTGCTCCTTTCACGCCCTGTGGCCCTCTAAATAGACAGAGCCCTGCAATTGACTGTCCACGCCATCCCTGGGGGCACGCTCCACCTGTGGGGAGTGATACCATCCTGGCTGCACTACCATCTGCCCCAGAGGTCCCAAATCTGCAGCATCGGCCATACCTGGCCGAGTACCACAGGTAGCGTCACGAATATCCCCTGTAAATATCCCCTTTAACTGCACGCCCAGGGCCACAGAGACGGGTCACTGCCACCGTGACCTCCCAACAAACTAACTGGCCCAGTTACCGAGTACCCCATGGCCATGTGGGTGTCGCAAATGCGTTTTACTGCATTCCACTGCAAAAGCGGATCCTTACAAAGTTCATCATGTGAATGTAGCCTGAACTTGTATATGTGACTGAAAAAACACATGCAATTGAATGTAAAAAACAGATAACTGACTTTATACTAGTTCTTCAAACCAGCTGTCAATTCAGCAGCCCATTCAAAAAACTGCTGATAACCAGCCAAATCCCTTGCTTGAGAGATACCTAAGACTGCTGCCTGAAGCTGGGGTCACACCAGTGACTCACCCCTGGCGGGGACCTTGGGGTACTCGGAACTGGGCCCTCTTGTCGTCATCTGGGGCTGCGGGATGTCACTGTGGCGTGACCCAGTCCGTGATCCCCTCGTTGGGGTGATCACTAAAAAGGGGTTTGTTGAAAAATGGAGAAAAATAAAAGTTTAAACATAAAGGAGTGTCATGACTCCACCCGTGGAATGCGTCTGGTTTAGCCGCTGCTGCAGTCGGGACCTCTGGGGATGATGGGAGTAGCAGCAAGGATGGTTTCCGCTCTCCGCGGGAAGAGCGGGTCCCCAGGGCAACCGGAATGTCTGTGGGTGTGATAGTTCATTGGGGTGTAGTGTTCAGCGTATGGAATAACTGACAGACACAGGGGTGGCAGTCTCCTTAAACTTTACTGAAGTCAGAAGCAGGTTATCCATGTCCAGTTCACAAGTGGTGTTAGGGGACGGAGCTTGTAAGCAAGTTTGGGTTTTCCACGCTTGGCAAGTTCTGAGGCCTCCTTACTGCACTACTCCATGTGGATCCTGGCTGCTTGAAGCTGTGCTGTGACCCTCTCATCTCAGGTCTGTCTTGTCTGTGTGACAGGCAGCTTGAGCCCTTTTTGTGTTATTCTCCTTCACTGCATCGCCTGAGCTCTATTATGCAGCTGTGTCTCCTGGCCTATTTGGTGGGCGAGCAACTTGGAATTACTCGCCCTCTGGTGTTGGTTGCTGGGCATAAAGTCCCTTGCGACCTTGGACTCCGGTGTCCGTCCTGCGCTCGGTGCTGGGGCGAGCTCGCTCTGCTCCACTCCCCACACCTTTCCTCCACTTCCCTCAGGCTCTCACCTTGGTCCCTCACACAGGCTAGTCAGTTTCCTCAGATGGGCCTAGCACAGCTCCCAACCGTTAGATGTCTTATACAGTCCTCCTAGGAACTGAACTGCCTGACCCCGCCCTCAGACCAGAATTTGTAGGGGACCTGCCCTGAACTCAGGAGTAGAGCTCCCCTTCTGGCCCGGAGTTGGGAAGGTGTTATGCGTGTGTTTTGCCTGAGGTGAATACCTTTCCTTGCTTCCAAGCTTAATATTGTGGCAACCGGACCCTGGGGCGCCAAACCAGCGAGTAAAAATATTGGTCCCATTCTCATCCAGAAAAGTGGGACAATTTTTTCCAACTTGTCATTCTGCTGTCTATACAATCTGCTTTTTTACTCAGCAGCTATTAATCTTTTACAGGAAGATTTACAGTTTCCTGTCTTACAGAATTGTAATGTATCTGTTAAAATCGCATGACATTCTGGTGTCCATATGGCATCTATATTTTTTCTTGCAGTGTAGCGATTTCGGAGTCATATCGCAGCATAAGAAAAAAAAACTGATCTGCATTGCCTCGTTGAATAACATTGGTCCATGTGCAATCTCCTTTTTTATCGGATTGCACGTGTCTAATTTTTATGATCGTGTGAGTGAGCACTTGTCTCAGCTTATAGCAGAAGAACCAGGGGTGTAACTACAATAGGTGCAGGGGTTGCAATCGCACCCGGGCCCTGAAGCCTAGGGGGCCCCAAAAGTCCCTTTGGCCTACAGAAAAAGGCTAATACTATTATAGATTTGCAAAAATTGGGGGCCCCGTTGGAGCTTTCGCATCAGGGCCCATGAATTGCAAGTTACGCCACTGAGAAGCACCATATTCTCATTACTGTGCTGCTTACTGTAAAACCACTAGGAATATTAAAGTGTAATTACTAGAAATTTTTGCTTCCTTGAGTATCAAGATTTTGCACCATAAATTTTTTATTGCTCCATAATACTCATCTGATTTACGGTTTTGCTAGATGTTAACGGGAGCGCACACCTGCTGTTAATTTTTATTGTTCATTTTTGTATGCTCTGTCTTTTAGGGCTGAAGTAAACTTAACCCATTACTGTACTTCCTTTGGGCTACAAAAAAAAAAACGTTTTGCAAATTTTCACGTTTTCTGCTGTGTTTATTCTAAGTTTCAATTTTGAAAAGATGTTTTTTTCCATCCAGGGATAGGTTCATACGGTTCAGTCTGATTTTCATCCAAACAAATGTGATATTTTTCTTACTTGCTATCTGTCTGCAACTTTTTTTTTAGTAGCACTAAGTGATAATTTACAGGATCATGTTACAGAATTGCAATGAAATAGTAAAAATGATAGGCCAAACTGTGCCATCCACTTTTTTTTCTCGCACACTTTGACCTGAATGGATGAATCTCGGCATTAAATCATAGCATGCTGAGATTTTTTTCACAAATTCTGTCAGAGAAAAAAATCAGTAATTTACACTTCCCCATTGAATAACATGGGCCAGTGTGCTATCCAATAAAAAATCAGACATCAGATTTATATGCTCAAAAAGCAGCTGAATAAAATGCTCATATACAGGAGGCAAGCTGCTGTTCCTGTTTTTCTGTTTTCCTATGGGTGTGGATAAGCCCCTTCTTACAGCTTAGCTCTGCCTGGTTTTGGCTTCTTAGATGAATAATTAAGTGTTATTGCTTCATACTGCTTATGCCTGAAGCAAGAGACTGAACCTTGTTCCAAGTGTGTTTCTTATCAAGTGTCAGCATAAGAGGTTACTACAAATCTATCAGAGTTTTCCTTGTTAAATTATAGATACGCAAATGTAAAAAAATAATAGTGAACTATATATATATATATATATATATACCGTATTTTTCGCTTTATAAGACGCACCGGATTATAAGACGCACCCCCAAATTTGGTGAAGGAAATGAGAAAAAAATAGTTTTTAATGTGAAATGGGGTCCGTCTTATAATGCCAGTGTCCGTCTTACAATCAGTGTATATGTCCCTAATCCTGGTACATAAACCCCCCAATCCTGGTATATATATCCCTCATCCTGGCATACCTGTCTCTCATCCTCGTATACATGTCCCCATCCTGTATAAATGCCCCCATCCTGGTATTTATATTGCTCATCCTGGTATATATGCCCCCATCCTGGAACATATGCCCCCCATCATGGCATACGGTATGTCCCTCATCCTGGTATACATGTGCCCATCCTGTATATATGGCCCCCATCCTGTATATATGGCCCCCATCCTGTATATATGGCCCCCATCCTGTATATAGGCCCCCATCCTGTGTATATGCCCCCCATCCTGTATATGTGCCCCCCATCCTGTATATGTGCCCCCCATCCAGTATATATGCCCCCCATCCTGTATATGTGCCCCCCATCCTGTGTATGTGCCCCCCATCCTGTGTATGTGCCCCCCATCCAGTGTATATGCCCCCCATCCAGTGTATATGCCCCCCATCCAGTGTATGTGCCCCCCATCCTGTATATGTGCCCCCCATCCTGTATATGTGCCCCCCATCCTGTGTATATGCCCCAAATCCAGTATATATGCCCCCCATCCAGTGTATATGCCCCCCATCCTGTATATGTGCCCCCCATCCTGTATATGTGCCCCCCATCCCCAACCCTTTGATTATGCTATATGGCCATTTTTGTACCCCCAGACCCCCATGGCTCACCGAGGGTGCAGCTGCTCAGCGGGGGTGCCGGAGGCAGGGTCTCGTGGGTGGGGGACACAGCTGCAGGACCAGAGCAGCGGAGATGTACAGGCGGCAGTAAGCGGTGGGCGCCGCCATGTTTTTGTGGCTGGCTGCATTCATTAACACTGCAGCCAGCGGTAGGAGCTTCAACAAAATGGCCGCGGCCATAATGGAGACCCGCGGCCATTTTAAAGCCTCTACCTCTACCGGCTGGCTACCAGAAAAAACATGGCGGCGCCCACCGCTTGCTCCCGCCGCTACATCTCCGCTGCTCCGGTCCTGCAGCGGTGCCCCCCACCCACCGGAACCTGCCTACGACACCCCCACTGGGCAGCTGCACCACAAACACCCCCCCTTATCTGGTAATATTTAATTTTTAAGTTTTTTTTTTTTACCTGCGCTTTTTAAGACGCACCCCCGTTCCCCCCCAAAGTTTGGGGGGAACAAAAGTGCGTCTTAAAAAGCGAAAAATACGGTATATATATACAGTGTTGGCCAAAAGTATTGACACCCCTACAATTCTGTCAGATAATACTCAGTTTCTTCCTGAAAATGATTGCAATCACAAATTCTTTGGTATTATTAACTTCATTTAATTTGTCTTCAATGAAAAAACACAAAAGAGAATGAAGCAAAAAGTAAAACATTGATCATTTCACACAAAACTCCAAAAATGGGCCAGACAAAAGTATTGGCACCCTCAGCCTAATACTTGGTTGCACAACCTTTAGCCAAAATAATAGCGATCAACCGCTTCCGGTAACCATCAATGAGTTTCTTACAATGCTCTACTGGAATTTTAGACCATTCTTCTTTGGCAAACTGCTCCAGGACCCTGATATTTGAAGGGTGCCTTCTCCAAATTGCCATTTTTAGATCTCTCCACAGGTGTTCTATGGGATTCAGGTCTGGACTCATTGCTGGCCACCTTAGAAGTCTCCAATGCTCTCAAACCATTTTCTAGTGCTTTTTGAAGTGTGTTTTGGGTCATTGTCCTGCTGGAAGACCCATGACCTCTGAGGGAGACCCAGCTTTCTCACACTGGTCCTACATTATGCTGCAAAATTTGTTGGTAGTCTTCAGACTTCATAATGCCATGCACACGGTCAAGCAGTCCAGTGCCAGAAGCAGCAAAGCAACCCCAAAACATCAAGGAACCTCCGCCATGTTTGACTGTAGGGACCGTGTTCTTTTCTTTGAATGCCTCTTTTTTTCTCCTATAAACTCTATGTTGATGCCTTTGACCAAAAAGAGAGAACATTCTTCCAAAACGTTTTAGGTTTTCTCAGGTACGTTTTGGCAAACTCCAGCCTGACTTTTTTATGTCTCTGGGTAAGAAGTGGGGTCTTCAATTCCACAACCCTTAACTCTTACTGCCCCGGGGGATACAGTTCTTCCCACTGGAACTATAACATCTCCGCTGCCACTCCATCACCCCCGGAGGTTCTGCAGCAGCGGCGGCCCCCATCACTGGCCGCATCAAGTGGGTGGCGTCACGAGTGACATTTCCCCTGTAAATATTCCATTTTATTTGCCGAGCCAGGGACACGGTCCGGACCAAGCCACCCGTGACTTCCCCGACACCGTCTGGTCCGGTACCGAGTACCCCCGTCCCGTGGGGCCCGACATATATATACATACACACCGTTTTTTCATCAATTTTTGACTGCTGCGTTTTTTTTCCCCATTTTGAAAAGCTGCTATAAGAGAAACGTTGGAGAAAACGCATCAGAAATTGACATTTCATTTTCCAAAACGAGCTCTTCTAAAGTGAAAAAACAGATCACTTCAAAAGAGCACAGTCTGAATGGCAAAAATTAAAACCCATAGACTTTGCTGGGATGTCATTTGAGTGATCTGTTTTCTGCAGTGCACTGCAAAAACCAGATCAAAAAACGCACAGTCTGAATGTAGCCTATGGGTTCTGCGCAGGATCATAGTTGTTCCCAGCACTGCGCTTTTCTAGACAAAGAGTTCAGATGTTGTACTTGGGATCTGTTGTAGCTATCTTTCTAACTTAGGGGTCACTGCTCCAAGTAATCCTATCAATATTAATATTTATTCACTTATATAGCGCTATTAATTCCACAGCACTTTACATACACCAGCAATACAGTCCCTGTTGGGGCTCACAATTTAAACATCCTATCAGTATGTCCTTGGAGTGTGCAAGAAAACTGCAGTACCCAGAAGAAACCCATGGAAACATTAGGAGAACATACAAACTCCTTGCAGATGTTGTCCTTGGTGGGATTTGAACCCAGGACCTCACCACTGGAATCACTGTTGACTTCACCTTCCACTTGCTCTCCAGCTTTTCTTTGAGGCCCTGGTATTTCCCCTGCTGGAGAAATATATCCTGAAGAGCAGGCTCAATGAGAAGAATAAGATCCATGCCATCAATGCATAGGCCCTACCAGTTATCAGATACCCTGCTAGCATAATGTGCTTGCCAAAATTACAAATGAAAGCTGCAAATGTAAAGACCTGGAAGCTTCTTACAATGCAAGAGGTCTCCACCCAAAGTCTGTCACCCAAAGATTGTAAACCCACAGAAAGGAAGGTGGTCGAGGTTTGATAGGCGTCGACGATACCATCATGAATGAAACAAGTAGTATCCAGGAATATATAAGAAAAATGGCACCAAAAAGTGAGCTGCTGAGAGCGAGAATAAGGTAGCAACAATAACAGTCATGGAAGGAAGAACAGGAACATAAAGTGGATGACAAAACAAGCCGCTCCATGGGATGTACCATTGACAGATAATCGAGGTGGCTGACATGGAGAAACCCTACCAATGGCTGGAGAAAGCTGGACTTCAAGACAGCACAGAGGCACTAGTCATAGCAGCACAAGAGTAGGCACTAAGTCCCAGATCCACAGAAGCAAGAATCTACCTCAGGGGTCGGTCCGCCAACAGTGCAGGTTTTCAGGATCTCCTTAGAATTGCACAGGGGTTGGAATCATTACCTGTGCATTTGATCACATTAACACCTGTGCAATACTAAGGAAATCCTGAAATCCTGCACTGTTGGCAGCTCTTGAGGCCTGGAGTTGGGGGCCTCTGATCTACCACATAACCACAAGACCCATAGTTCAGAATATGCAAAGAAACCGCGCAAACAGTCTAACACAAAGTTGCAGGATGCAAAATGCAAGCAGGAACAGCGTATACCGAATGCCACAACCAAGTGTCGGGAATTGTATACAGGAACATCTGTACAGCACGTGGGCTAATTCCCCCTAAGTTCAGGTACATATATATATATACACACACAGTCACAGCCAAAAGTGTTTGTATCGCACCCCGGGGACAGGGGTACTCTAAACCGGACCCTGACGTTCTCGAGGGCTGCAGGGTTGTCACGGTGACGTGACCCAGCTCCGTGGTCCCAGGTGTGGCAATAAAAAGGGGAAGAAGAAAAAGGGGAATAAAATTTGTAAAAGTAGTTTGTGACGCCACCTGTGGTTTGTGGCCAATATGAGCCACCACTGCCTCTCACAGCCCCGGGGATGATGGTATTGGGCATCAGAGGTGATAAGTCCTCCACGGGCAGGGCTGGTGTTTCCCCGGAGCCGGTATTTGAGTTGAGAGCAGCCGATCCCTCCCACTCCCGGGGGATTTCAGCATCTTCTCCTCAGGTAGGCTGTCTCTGCCCGCACAGCCAGTCAGTCGGCAGCTCCGCAGGTGCAGGTAGGCTCTCATGGCCCGCTCAGAGTACAAATGTCAGTTTCACACCAGAACTCAGTTTGACCAGCTTATACTGCTACGGGTATACAGTCACAGTTCATAAAGGCACTTCAGTTGCTCGGTGGTTCCAGTGCTTTACTACAGCTGGGGCTAGCTTGTCTGCACCACCACCCCATTCAATACCTTTCGGGTCTCTTTCTCTATTCCAGTGCTAGTTACAGGCCAGCAGTCTCAGGCTTTTTGTGGGGCCCTGCTCCGGGCTCCCCTAGTCTTACTATGACCACCTTTCTTTCACTGCACCAGAGGTTGGGTTCCGGGCATAAAGTCCCCTCATCCTGCCGGTTAATTCGTGGCCGGGGCATAAAGCGTCCAGTCACATCTACAGGGCTGGCACCCTGGCTGTTGACCCGGTTTCTCGGTGTACCTGTTCGCACAGACACACCTTAGACCCCTTCAGTCCTGCTCCAGTCTGCTGTCTTGGACCTGGGCTGGCCGTGCTGGCATTGGCTGCCAGGTCCGGGTGGCTCCAGCCTGGTGTTGCTCACTGGTTTCAGGTCTGCTCTCTTCTCTCCTGTCTCCTACTTCTCATTTCCTGTTGTCTTGTGTGCTCTGGTTTTGTGTGTTAGTCTCCACCCCCTCACCGGGTTCTCCTCTCACTAACTTTCCACCCACCACCTCGCTCCCCCCACTATCCCCTGCCTGACATGGAGTACTACCGTAGGTCTAGGGATTGGGGGATATGTTGGGTGTTGGTGTGGGGTGGCTGATTTACCAGTCCCAGCTGCAGTGCCTTACTGTGGCCTCCGGTCCGCAGGGGCGCAACATTTGCACCTTGAATTTGTTTCAGAAAATGAAGTGTTTCATTCAGGAAGTTATTACAATTAAACATTTTGTTATACACATGTTTATTTCTCTTGGGCATTGGAAAAACACAAGAAAAATCTGAGGAAAAAAAAGGAAATTTGGGAATTTTATTAAATAAATAAAACCCAAAGAATTTCTTTGAAACTTGATTGGGAATGCTTGTCCAACATCTAGACAATCTTGCGTTACAACCTTATATCAATTTTTCTCTGCTGTCCATGTCCTGGGAGATTAGCTACAGTGCCATGGGTTGTTATCTTTTTGATTATGTTGATAAAGGAACTTAAAGATCTCTGGAGTTGGACTTGTAATTTTGAGATTGTTGATATGTTTCAACACTTTTGGTTCTTAGGACCTCAGAAAGTTCTCTTCTCCATGCTTGGTGTAACACAGATACATTATGCAAGGATTGAGTCAACTTCTCCCCTTTTGTTTTTTTTTTTTGTGTTGTTCAAATACACACAAAGGAAATAAACATGTGTATATCAAACTTTTTTTTGGGGGGGGGGGGGAAGATTATAAAAACTTAATAATAACAGTGGTCAACACTGAAATTGTTACCTAAAAGGATCTGTAGCATCGCAGTATGCTGTACACGAATATGACCATGGAGATTTTTTATTGGCTCTCAATTTGAAGATTGTTCATATAATGCATTTTCTGTGTTCCACTGTGTACATTTATTCAGTAAACCTCCTAAATAAGCCTAGAATTATGTAATATTGCATAACATTACAAAATACCATCATACACCCATCATCCAGAGTTTATTACATCATTTCATGATGGAATGCAGTACTACTGCTAGGCGCCTGCTGAAGTAAGCTGATGTTAGCATTGAACTATATAAAGCACAGTCAGAAAGGTTGAGCATTTAAAATATTTCAGACATGGCATACAGTTTAAGCTACTGTTACTTAAAGGGGTTTTCCCACATATAAAATTCATTTTAATCAATAGATAATGGAATAATAATAATTTTCTCAATTGGATGTGTTTAAAAAAAATGTTCCTGTGCTGAAATAATCTTATAAATGTTCATCTGCTATGTACAGTTTCATTTTTGTTTCTGACCGTGCACGGAACAATGTCTGATCATACCACGTCACCTGGGCAGGGGAGGAAGAAAAAGAATATACAGACATTACAGCACGGGATCACAGATGATTATTTTTATGAGGTAAAATATTTCTCTGGCTGTTTGTAAAAAATGTTTTACCTCAAAGAAACAATTATTTATGATCCCGTGCTGTAATGTTTGTATACTCCATTTAGTCCTCGCCTGCCCAAGATAAAACCAATGATCCATGCATGGTCTGAAACAAAAATGAAACTGTGCCTAGTAGGAGCACATTTATAAGATTATCTCAGCACAGGAACATTTTTTAATTACATCCAATTGTGGAAATTATTATTATTCCAAGATCTATTGATTAAAATTAACTTTTAAATTAACTTTGTTTGTGGGAAAACCTCTTTAAATTTTATTATTTTAGATTATGGTAAATCAGATTTTATTGAACCACAACATAATACTTATAACAGAGTGGGAGAAACTCACTCTGAAACAAATAAGAATAACATACAAAATCCTGGGGTAACATACCTCCAAGGTGTGTGAATTACATGAACTATTCCACAATGTGGAATAGTTTATCCATACATAAACTAAGCAACAGTTTGAAAAACTATTGACATCCAGGACAATAATTCAGTGTGTGACAACCAAGTATAAGAGCACAATACAGAGTCCTCCTTACCAGAAAAGTCATAACACCAAAATGCCATTTGAAAGGTGGGCACAGTTTCACACTAAGTAGAAGAGTAAAGAGAGAGACATATGAGAGAGAGAAGAAATGAAGAAGGCAAAAGGGGTGAAGAGAAGAAGAGCAGACAGGAGCAGGAATCTTTGTGAAGCTAAGTAAGGAAGACCCCCAGTTGGTGACAAAGTCATAATTACGATTTCAGGTCAGCCAGGTTACTAGATCTAGGGATTGCTTATACATAATTCAGGGGGCCCATATTCCACAATTTCTTTCAATGCTGCTCTCATCTGGCAGGCAATAGCTGACGAGTTCCTCCATCCGGCAGATGTCATTAAGTTCCGCAACCAAATCCCGACGGGACGGGCGATCAGCCCTCTTCCAGAATCTGGGGATCAGATGTCGTGCAGCCGTCAAAAAATGGCAGAGCAGGTTCTTTTTAAATTTGGACAAGTACATGGTAGTGAAGTTTAGGAGTGCCAATTCTGGTGTAAAAACAATGTGTTCAGAGGTAACCCTCACATAGAGGTCACTAACATCAGCCCAGAAGAAGTTGATACATGAGCAACTCCACCAAATATGAAGATAGGAGCCCCTATTTCCACAATGTCTTCAGCATAATTCGGAGGTTTTCTGGTAAATGGCATGAACATCCATGGGACATCTGTACCACCTCACCCTATAGTTGCACTCTCGGGAATTTGCTGAGATGGAGGCTTTGTACATGAGTATGAACATTTTTTCCCACTCAATTGGCATGAATTGTCTTCCATTTTTTTGCAAACGAGGGTATGTTAGTTAGAGTACCAACTGTAGCGTCATGGAAAGTTTTATACAGTAATGAGATTGCATGATCCAAAGGACCTTTCTCCATGCACCACCACTCAAGCAGCATCATAGGGCAGAAGATAACATCAGACAGAATCGAGCTAACATAACTCCTCAATCTGGCATGTAAAAACCAAGAGTCTGGTGGAGGTGTTGTCAAAGGAAATAAAGACGATAAGACGATAGGGCCTTTACCCCTGTGCGTGTAAGATACATGGACAATGTAGGGTGGGAAGTCGGTGATACATTTAGGAATGAAGGTCTCCCCAGTTCTACCTGAAATTGAGGATTCCAGAAGATGGGAGTCAAGGGAGCTGGAATGGTCGTCAAGCAGAGGCGCTTGTTATGGCGTTGAAGGAAGAGTTTTAAATGGTTCGTGATAAATCGGGTATCTGGGTCCAGGGTAGACCTTGGGGTCCAAATCACAGCTAGGGGAGGGATATGTGCAAACATGGACTCCACTACTACCTATTTCTTTCTCCTCTCCATCTGGAAGAGATCCAGGATACATTTGCCTAGAGTTGCGGAGAGGTATATTTAGAGGTCCAGCAAGCCGACTCCTCCTCTCTCCACTCCTCTACTCAGCAAGCTATAGGATATTCTCGGTCTACCATGAGACCAAATGAATTTTAAAATCATGGACTTCAGTCTGGAAAAGAAAGAAGCTGGGAGTAGGAAAAGGGATTGCATGGATATGATAGAGTAGACGGGGCAGGAGATTCATACCAATGGAATGTATTCTACCTAGCCATGACAAGGATAATTTGTGACAATTAGCAAGGTCAGATTCCGTCCGACTAAGTAAGTGATGGAAATTAGAGGCGAAAAGGTCGGCTTGATCACGGGTCAGGTTAATGCCCAGATAATTAAGAGAGTCAGATTTCCAAACATGGAAGATTAGTTTTCAACAAGCGGGTCACTAGGTCTGGAAGGGAAACATTAAGCATTTCCGATTTGGCTATGTTAATTTTGAAATTGCTGAGATGACCATATTTTTATAACTCTGAAAAAATCTTTGGGATGGTGATTAGGGGATTCGTTATAAAAAGGAGAAGATCATCCGCAAAGAGAGCTAATTTATGCTCTACTGCAAGTGACCCCACCCCTTAGACAGATGGGTTACCCCTGATCGCCGAGGCCAGAAACTCCATGCATAGAACATAGACCAAGGAAGATAGCGGACAACCCTGGCATGTACCATTCCTAATATCAAATGGCTCAGACAGGGAGCCATTTATACCCTGATACGTGTCGTAGGACTGGTGTAAATCTATTATTATTTTATCCACTTAGTTACAATACAGAACACTAATGCCTCAAAAGTGCGTTAACACCGTGGACAATTTTTGCTATATTTGTGGGAAGTGACATTTGCCAACCAGAAGAAAAGTATCATTTCTCAAGTGAAGAAGACAGATCATCTTTACTTTGGATGCAAGATAGGCGACCAAGACAAGCCTTGAGCCGCATATATATGCTGTACTACAGTTTTTGTCTAGTGTCTACAAACTTTCTTGGGAATGTTAGGGTAGAAACCTACAATGAGCTAGTAGAAGACATGCTGTTGCGATATCAAAAACGTGACTGTAGTATGTCTCTAAAGATCCACTTTCTTCATTCCTATCTGGATTTCTTTCCTGACAACTGTAATATGGTTAGTGATGAACATTTCTAATATTTCCATCAAGATATTGCAACAATGGAACAAAGATGCCAGGGAAAACAAGAGACAGGCAAAGAAATCTAAAACGTAGTTTATGACTTGATTTTTTTACAGGTATTCTCCATAGACCTATTATTGTTGGTATACATTTTGTGATGTAAACAATAATTGCAGATTACAAAAAAACGAGTTAAATTCATATTTTGATTCTCATATTCATGTTGAGCACTTAAAAATTAAGAAATTACTAATTTTATTTCAGTAACGACTTTTGTGAAAATTGGTTGACCAGTGTAGTTGTTCAGTGTAGACCACCCCTGAATACATTGCTTCTTCTCTGTCAATATGTTTTTAGAGCTCTCTGGCAGACATTGATCCTCTCTACTTCAATTAATTTCACCTGGCAACTGATGTGGTTTATTGTTTGTGACATGGTAATTAATATAATTCTTTGAATCAGAGCAATCACAACATGTTTAGCTACCCATGGCATTCATCTATGGATGAATTATTACTGATAATTTTATTGAATAGTCCCATGTTTTGGCCACTTCCTGTTAGTTTAGACCTTATGATCAGTCTCTTAAAAGTAGCTTATTTTTATGATGCTTTCACAATATCTATTCAAGCAAGATATAGATAGCCAGAAGACAAAGGGCTATCTCAGGCAGTAAGCAAACAGGAGGGGAACAATACAGGAATTCAGCACTTTGGCAATTGTATGTTAACACAGTTCAAAGATCAGTAGATTTGAGGTTCTCCAGAGGCCAGAAAAATATCAAATTGGGTGGGATCCTGATTTTCTGTATGACTATATAAACATAAAGTAGGTTTGGTCCAATCTGTTTTGTTCATTATCAGTATCCTGTTATAAAATTACATATGGATATAAAAACTCTCTCAAATATCTGCAACTGTTTAGAGAGGATGTATTTAGTTTTTCCAAGTTATGCTTCTGCAGTTGGCAAAATGTAAAATGTACAGTGTTTTAAAGCATCAATGTTGTGCATTAAACTCTTTGAGATTTCATGTACAAGTGTGGCACCCCACCAGTCATAACGCCACAAAGGGTACTGCAAGCCAGGGTGTGGTTCTCCAGTAGTCAGGAGATGGGGGATGGTAGGTGTGATGATCCTCAACACACACATACTTAGGACCCAGGGGACCCTGCAAAAACATTGGGGGAAGGATCCAGTGGTACAACAGGGGTAGAGAGGTGTGGGTGGAAGGAAGAGATATGAGAGAGTTACAGTATGGAGCAGAAGAGTGAACAGCTAGCATGCAGAGCTAAAGAGAGAAGCGAAGTCGAGTCAAGCGAGGAGGAGGGAAAACAACTAACTGCCGAGAAGGGGTTTGAGCTGTGTAACGTTCATCCCGGAACACCGAGAAGAAAGAACCCTAGGGGCACCGGCGGAGCTGAATTGGCCCGTGCGCCCAAATCCGGAGTTGATGATACCAGCCGGAAGGGTTGTGGTCAGAAACATACCAGTACCGTTGAACTGGAGGCTGCGAGCTTTATAGGAGCTGTGGCTTAAACACCTGGCATATACCCAGAGAAAGCAGCCTGACAAGAGTCAGGGGAAAAGGTACCAGTCGCCCACTCCTACCCGAAGCTGCAGGATCAGAGCTCTGCGCGCAGAGGCGCTTCAAGGGGCACTGAAGAACAGGACCAGTGAGAGGGAGAAGGCAGGCACACCACCGAGGATCTCATACTTGCTACCCCGATCTCCTAAGACTATGCAGGCCAGAGCTTATCCAAAAGTGTGTAACATCTGTAGGTCATCTGTAGGTTGAACGTGAAGCTTGCTGAGAGTAAACCCTACTTAGTTGCAGAACTGTGTGAGACTGTGTAATTTCTGTGGCAATCGGCTGTGAAAGCCACTGAACAAGGTAACTGTGCCTGAGATAATCCCTGCCAGCTAGAGACTATTAATCCTTATTTCCACTGCCCTGGGGACCCGCTCCACCCGTGGGGAGCCACTCTATCCAAGCTTCCCATCTATCGTCCCCAAAGGTTCTGCAGCAGCAGCGGCTACCCATAGCTGCAAACCACGCGTGGCGTCACGAACATTTATCCTTTAAACCACCCTATCCCTAAATATTCCCCAAGAACGGTTTAACACTGAACCCAGGATCACGGAGCCGGGTCTCGACCCCTGTGACTCCCAGAAGGACCGCTAAAGCCTGGTTCTGAGTACCCCTCTGCCCTGGGGTGCAACACAATCTGTGGAGACTATTTATACCAGGGATCTCAAATGCAGCCCATAGGCAACGTACACAACTTGACTCTGTGGTCCATGCTTTATTATTTATTCAGAACCGGGAAGAGACGAGTTCCCTAACTCAGCTACATCATTAGCAGCTACCAGCCACTCAGATGCCTGCAGCTGATGTCGCAGATGACATCACCTGCAAGGCTCAGATTGGCTGGCGGCTGCTATTGATGTAGCTGAGTCAAGGAGCTTGTCTCTGCGCGGCACCATAAATACATAATACAGTGCAGACCGTGGCATCTTCAATTTGTCCATGGCGCCTGCAGGCAGCAGAAAATATGAAACCAAGGGAACGGAGGACAGGTGAGAAGTGTGTGTGTGTGTGTGTACGGGTGTGTGTGTGTATGGGGAGGGGGTGAAAAACAGCACAATAGGGTACGTTACTGCAAAAAAAGAGAGCAAGATGGCCACAGTTCTACATTATGAGGAATAGGATGGGGACATTACTACAATATGGGGACCAGAATGGGAACATCACTAGAAGTGGGAGACTGGTATGGGAACAGTACGACAATATGGTGTCATTACTACAATATGGGGACCCGGATGCTGACATTACTACAAAAAAAAGGATCAGACTGGAGACATTACTATAAGATAGCGACCAGGATATAGACATTACTGCAAGATGTTGGCCAAATTACTATATTGTGCTAACTGTAAGACAATATTACAAATAAGGGATACAATGTTAAAAAGAATCAAAAGAAGGCATGACATTTTTTGACCACTACAAATCCTGTTTTATATACACTGTAAACTAAAATAAACAGAAAAAACTGCATGTTTGTTATTACCATATCCATAACAATCCAAGCTATAAAAAACGGTACCATAACCCATGCAATAAATGATGTTTAAAAAAATAAACTAATAGAGCAAAAAAATGTTAAAAGGTCATCAAAAGGTGTACAGAAAAAAATATGGTATTACTAAAAATGTAATTTAGTTCTTTAAAAATTGCGGCACCCAAAATAAAATTTTTCTTTATGTGCGGCCCATATAGCCAGCCGAGTTTGAGACCCTGATTTGTACCATAAATTAGACTATACTCCAGACTTTAAATTTGCAGCATGTCAATAAATTCTGAGGACTTTTCCATGGTGTCCACTCTTTGCAAAGGCAAAGGGTGAAAATGTGTGGCATAACTGCACCATTATTACAACTACAATGGTGTCAAATAGTATTTGCTCCTTTCCTGATTTCTTATTCTCTTGCATGTTTGTCACACTTACTGGTAAATGTTTCAGATCACCAATCAAATTTATAATATGTCTGCCTTTGAGCAATCGAGTGCTATCCAGTTTTCTCATGGATCCATAGACTGCTTCAGCAATTTTTATTTGTGACTCGGATCAAAATTAGACATGTCTCAGCGATTTTGTGCTGGCCACTCTCCTGAAAAATACTTACACAGGTGAACAGCCCCATAGACAAGAATAGGGATGAGTTCTTTATGTCAAAATCCCAGATAAAACTCGTACGTGAAGTCTGAATGAATCCTAGGACACAGAGGGTTTTCCCATAACAACTTTCCTTACTTCATCAGGGTACATATATTAAAATCAAATCAGCTGTGATTCATCGTCCCCAGGTCCAGCACTGTGTCTCCATCGCTGCTCTGCTGATTATTTACAAACTACAGTGCTGACATTACATCAATAGTGCTCATAACCACTGCAGCCAATCATGGAGCTCAGTGGCTCATGTCACCTACATGCAAATTTGTCTCCAGTATTTGCTGATAATGTGCTGCATTCATTTTTTCTTCAACTCTGACCAAGTTTACTGTTCCTTTGTTGCTCACACATCCCCATATCATCAGCGATCCCCCACTGTGCTTTACAGTAGGAATGGTGTTCCTTTCATCATAGGCCTTATTGACACCTCTCCAATGTAATGTTTGTTGTTGTGGCCAAAATGTTCGATTTTGGTCTCATCACTCCAAATTACATTGTTTCAGATATTTGGAGGCTTGTCTCTGTGCTGCTTGGCGTATTGTAGGCAAGATACTTTGTGGCAGTAATAGCTTTCTTCTGCCAACTAGACCATGCAGCCCATTTTTCTTCAAGTGTATCTTGAGACAGTCACACCGCTAGTTTTCAGTGAGTCCTGTATTTCAGCTGATGTTTTTTGTGGTTTTTCTTTGCATACCAAACAATTTTCCTTGGAGCTGTGGCTGAATTTTTTGTTGCTCTACATGATTGTGGTTTGGTTTTTACAGAGACCCTGATTTGTCATTTGTTAATTACAGTTTGAACACTGCTGACTGGCATTATCAGTTCTTTGGATATGTTTTTGTATCTCTTTCCTGTTTTATACAGTTCAACTATCTTTTTCTGTAGATCAGTTGACAATTCTGTTGCTTTCCCCATGACTCACAATCCAGAAACGTTGGTGGCTGGATGAAAGATGCAAGAGTCTGTCTGGATCCCAGAAACTCACTCAGCTTTCATGCACACACCCTGATTACAAGCAAACAGGTCACAGGTGTGGATGTTACCTTCATTAGCCATTCAAATCCATTTGTGTCAACATCTGTGCATGTTATCAGGCCAAAATCACCAGGGTATGTGAACTTTTGATCAGGGTCATTTGGATGTTTTTGGTTGTCATTATTATTTAAAAAGAGAAAACACAGTAGTTTGACAATAAATGGCTTCACCCAACCACTAGCCATGAGTGGAAAAAGAGTTTTTGTGTTATCATTCATATTCTTTGAAAAAAGACCAAGAAAGCAAAAGATCTGCCTGGGTATGTAAACTTTTGAGCACAACTGTAACCACACAGCCACAACTGGTGACACATAATAGTCAATATAGTTGAACGAAACCTGTCATATGAACAAACACTATTAAGGTGCAGATATGGGGTTAATCACCTCACCCCCAACCCCTCTGCTGGGAGGAGAATAACTTTATTCCTTTCGGCAGCCTTGGGCTTTCAGTCATAGAGGCGTGATTAGAATGGCTTCAGACACTGCTCCGAGCATATCCTCGTCCCCAGCACTGACTGACAGCTGGCTGTACTGATGCTGTGCTGAGCCGGCTGTTAGTTAGTGCCGGGGGTGGTTACAGCTCATTATGAACAGAGCCGTGCCCAAAGCTGCTCTAGTCGTGCTTATATGACTGAAAACACAGGGCTGCCAGGAGTAATATAGTTGAGTCGGGCCGGCAGGGAAGTGGTTACTCGGATACCGGGGCGGTGGCTTTGGTGGGTATTACGACTGGTCGGGTCCCGGTTCTGTGCCCTGGGCACTCAATGGCTGATGGGGAATGATGATTGGGGAATGATACGTGACGCCACCTGTGGTACCTGGTAATGTGGTTACCAGCGCTGCAGCCAGGTGCTGAGGTGATGGTGTGGTGCAGCAGAGGTAGTACAACTCCCCACATGCGGAGCTTTTTCTCAGCGAGGAGACCTTTCAGGCAACGGAATAACTGAAACCAGAGATCAAGTCAGCTCAAAACTGTTCTTTACTGGTACCAGATGGATAAGGTACACGGTACAGTCCGGCCCACCGGGGATTATAGCCACAGGTTTCAGGGTTCACCACAGAGTCTGTCAGAGGTGTCTCTCAGTTATACTTCTTGGTCTCTGTTTATAATGGCTCTCTGCTCTCCCACGCTAAAGTCTGGTTACTGGTCCCCATGTCTGTTGCCTTAAGTTTTTGTTACCTCTTGGCGTCTTGGACCTAGCTTTGGGACAGTAGTTAGGCTCCTTGGTGGGTGTCGTGCCTCTCTTATGAGGGCCCACAATGCGCTGGTCTGCGGTTTGGGATAAATTTATCAAACCGCCTCGACTCCAGATTACCGGTGTTGACCTGGGTACTCCAGATGGCTACAACCAGACCTGGAGTGTCCCCTTCTTGTCTGGGTCACCTCTGCTCCTTAAAGGTGCCCTCTCCTCAGGACAGCAGGGTCCCCTGCGTCCGTCCGTTTCCTCTCTCTCTCACCTTCTGACTGACTTGTGTATAAGCTGTCGCTCACGTCTCCCGCTCTCTTAAGCTCCACCCCCCCTGGGACATGCTGAATTACAGTCCCCTGTGCTAGGGTGTCGCTAGGGTGTCTGTGGGTGGGTTTGGTGGACAGACTCTGTAGTTCGCCCCCCTCCACCTGTGACTATACTCCAACCTTTCTATTGGGGTGCAGTACCACCCTGTGGCGTATCACCAGGGGGGCGCCACATAGTTATTTTCCTCCAAATAGTGGGGCTCTCAGTGTGGCAGCTGCATGGTGTCAGAACGCTCTTAACCTGCAGATTATCTGCACATCTGCTGGTTTTTCATGCCTTGGGATTTAGCAAGCCTGTGTTGTGTGGTCTTCTTTCTCCTCTGAGCCACAGTGAGTTCTGTTTCTTCCGAGGTTCTTGTTATCTGTTGTCTGTGTTACTTTTCCACTTTGGACAACAGGTCTCTTCATTTGTTTAATGCAGGAAAAGAGTCCAATGACCAGGCACTACACCTGTGGAGCTCTGCTAAAAGCCTGTCGGCTATCCCCGGTGCCTGGTGTTGCACAGCCTTAAATGAATAATCAGAGATTCAAAAAAGAGAATAAAGAAAGGCGGCACTCACCGTATAGGCTGGTGGAAGGGTGTTTTAATCCAGGAAGATCAATCCATTAAAACATTGTTAGTGCGGTGGGGAGAGGGAGTGAGAGGCCGTCGGAACGATGGTACCGTTTCGTATCGTGTAGTGATACTTCTGCGGGTTCCAGAAGTATCACTACACGATACGAAATGGTACCGTCGTTCCGACGGCCTCTCACTCCCTCTCCCCACCGCACTAACAATGTTTTAATGGATTGATCTTCCTGGATTAAAACACCCTTCCACCAGCCTATACGGTGAGTGCCGCCTTTCTTTATTCTCTTTTTTGAATCTCTTCATTTGTTTACTTAAAGGGAACCTGACCCCTCCAAATCACCCCCAACCCTATGAATACCTGTCCCTGCACCCTCAGATATCCTTTCCAGCGGTCCTTTTGTGTACAAAATGAGTGGGGCAACATTGACAAAAAGACCATTACACGCTTACAATTCTGCGACTTCTTCTCCCTGAATAAGTCACACAGGGCGTTCCCTGTGCGATCCTAAGCCCACCTGAGCCGCTCATTATCACGCCCCGATGGGCGTGATAAATAATCCTACTCCTCCTCGCCCTGCTGTATGGACATAATAGCTGGTGTGACGCTATTTGCATCACATCCGGTCATAGTGACGTCGGTACACCCTGTAGGTGTAAAGCAAAATCTGCGCATGCGCAATGCACATGGTGAGGTCGGCGGTACACCTAAAGGGTGTACTGACGTCACTATGACCGGATGTGACGCAAATAGCGTCACACCGGCTATTACGCCCATACAGCAGGGCGAGGAGGAGTAGGATTATTTATCACGCCCATCGGGGCGTGATAATGAGCGGTTCAGGCCCTGTGCGACTTATTCATGGAGAAGAAGTCGCAGAATTGTAAGTGTGTAATGGTCTTTTTTGTCAATGTTACCCCACTCATTTTTTACACAAAAGGAGCGCTAGAAAGGATGTCTGAGGGTGCAGGGACAGTTATTCATAGGGTTGGGGGTGATTTGGAGGGGTTAGGTTCCCTTTAATTTGCCCCTATCAGCTTTTAGGTCGAGCTATTTAAACTTCCTCCTGATCTTTCCTGCTGGTGATATTCGTTGTGGATCCTACTTGGAGTTACAGCCATACTGCCGTAGGATTTCTGCCAGTTAGATTGATCTACTAGGGTATTTTCTCTGACGTTTCTTATATTTGTCCTACTCCTTTCTGCTTTCTTTAGTTAGGAGATAGGAGGCATTTCTTTCTAGCAGTTGTACTTCACTATTTTAGGGTGCCTTCACATTTGCGTTTGGCATGCAGCGCACCGAATGCAGCCAAACGCTTACGCACATGCGTTCCTATGTTTAACATGGGAACGCATGTGCCCGCATTTTGGCTGTGCTCAGTTGCATTTGCGTACGGATGCGCATAATTTGTGAGCCTTCCTCCGCCCTCTGAACGCAGCAAGTTGCATTTTTTGTGCGTTCAAGCGCACAAAAAATGCATGGAAGTCAATGGATCCGCAGTGTCCTCCGCATGACAGCGCAGGAGAACGCAGCGGATCTCTTTGAAATCTCTCCCGGTGGTCGCCGGTGATCACCGGTGGCCACCGGGAGATCGGCTAGAGCCGCCACTGATCTCCCGCCGGTGTCAGCGCGGGAGATTTGAAGATACAGCTGATCTGACAGCTGTTTAAACCTCCCGCGCTGACACCGAATAGGTGATGTCGGCGCAGGAGATTTGAAGCAGCGATCAGCTGTTTCTTATTTCCTGCACAAATATCACCTTATTCGGTGTCAGCGCGGGAGGTTTAAACAGCTGTCAGATCAGCTGTATCTTCAAATCTCCCACGCTGACAAAAGGCGGGAGATCGGCTGTGGCCGGGAGGAGGAGATCTCTGCCGCTGATCTCCTGCTCACCAACCAGGTTGTGCAACCTTGCACAAACCTGGTTAGTGCAGTTAGAAGAAAGCCAGCATTGAGAGAGTGCCACGGGATGCCACGGCACGAAGATCATCCCAGCGGCGGTCACGGGACCCGACCGCGTGACTAGAATGGTCGTTTCCTATTGACGTCACAGCAGGTCCTTGACTCCGGATTTGGAGCGATGCCATCAAGCAGCTCCCACCACTCACCCGCACAGGGGCAAACTGTATGTGAAACAATAAAAAAAATTATGCGGTGTTTGTTGGAGCACTAAAGGCCCCTTTACATGCTGAGACTTTCCAGTGATCCCACCAGCGATCCGTCCTGGCCGGGATCGCTGGAAAGTCTCCATGCAGTCGCTGGTGAGCTGTCAAACAAGCAGACCCACCAGCGACCAGTCAGCAGCGACATCACTGGTAACCAGGGTAAACACTGGGTAACTAACCAGCGTGCTCTGCTTAGTTACCCGGTGTTTACCTTGGTTACTAGTGTCCTCCCGCTTAAAGGCTGGGCTAAGCGGGAGGACGCTGGTAACCAGAGTAAACACCGGGTAACTAAGCAGAGCGCGCTGCTTAGTTACCTGGTGTTTACCAACATTACCAGTGCCCAGCATCTAATGTGCGGTGCTGGACATTGGCTGGGAGGTCGCTGATCGTTGGTCTCTCGCTGTCACACACAGCGATGCGTGCTGACCAGCGGGAGACCAAGGACCAAAAAATGGTCCTGAATGATTTGTCGCGATCAGCGACCTCAGAGCAGGGGCCAGGTCGCTGATGCGTGTCACACACTGCAACATCACTGGAGAGGTCGCTGTTATGTCACAAAACCTGTGACATTTCAGCGATATTGCTAGCGATGTTGCAGTGTGTGAAGTACCCTTAAGTCACACAAGGGGCAAACATTAGAGTGTTTAAGCGCAAACCTTTAGTTAAAGGCTCTGTATATGCCACAACATGTTTCAATAGTCATCCACTATCTTTCTCAGGTGGTATAGGACAATATCCAGCAAATTATTATATAATCATGAGATACACTGTATGATCAAAATTCTCCTACTCATCCAGATATCTGTTTTGTGTGTGTGAGTTCCATCCGTGTTTTTCATGAACCCATTATTATCTACGGATCTGATTACATGCTGTGGTTTTTTTTTCTGACCGTTTGGGTGAAAAAAAAAAAAATAATGGAGATATGTCTGTTTTTGATCCAAGTCATGAGTGAAAATTATCAGTACTAGTCTATGGTATATAAATAAATAAAGGTTGTTTACTTTACCAAATTTTGAAGGCTATCGTTTTTTTTTTATTTTTCTGCCGACAGAGTCATGTGAGGGATTTTTTTTTGCAGGATGAGTTGGAGTCGTTTTTGGTAGCATGTTGGGCGACATAATACTTTTTCAATTCCACTTTTTGTGAGACAGAATCAAGAAGAAGAAACAGCAATTCATGATTTTTTTATGCCCTTCACTGTGTTATAAAAGTAAAAAGACAGCTTAATTCTTCCGGTCAGTATGGTGACAGCAATACCACATTCATATTGTTTTCTATGTTTTGCTTTTTTTACACCATAAAAACAATAGCAAATTCATCAGTGCTAAATATCATTTTATTTTATTTTACAATTTTTTTATACCAAATAAACATCCCATGAAAAGGGTTAAACTGTATAGAGGTGTATTGTCCCCTTTATTTATGCAATACAGATTTAGCGCTAAGCCTATTAACTTTAACCTTGCAATTAGCATTTATACCAAGGTGTAGCACACACGGATAGCACCTAGGCTTTTTAGCAGCTTATCAAGGATAGTTGATCAAGATCTCACTCCTACACAAGTATTGCCCCGGTGTCTCTTGTAATCAAGTTCATATTGAAAATTTTATAGAAACAAAAAACATTTTTGCATTACTGTATTTTGAGAACTATACCTTTTTTATTTTTTTGCTGACAAAGCTCTATCATAGTCTGTTTTTTTGTTGGACAAGATTATGTTTTCAGCTACAGTGGGGCAAAAAATTATCTGATCCCTTGCTGATTTTGTAAGTTTAGCCACTGACAAAGACGTGAACAGTTTATAATTTTAAGGGTAGGTTAATTTTAACAGTGAGAGATACAGTATCAAAAATAAAATCCAGAAAATCACATTGTCTAAATTGTATAAATAAATGTATTTGAATTTTGCACAGAGAAATAAGTATTTAATCCCTTTGGTAAACAAGACTTAATATTTGGAGGTAAAACCCTTGTTGGCAAGCACAACAGTCAGATGTTTCTGTTAGTTGATGATGAGGTTTGTGCACATGTCAGGAGGAATTTCGATCCACTCCTCTTTGCAGATCATCTCTAAATCATTAAGATTTTGAGGCTGTCACTTGTCACTCGGGGCTTCAGTTCCCTCAATATGTTTTCTATTGAATTAAGATCTGGAGACTGGCTAGGCCACTCCATGACCTTAATGTGCTTCTTTTTGAGCCACTCCTTTGTTACCTTGGCTGTATGTTTTGGGTCATTGTTGTGCTGGAGGATCCAGCCATGACCCATTTTTAATGTCCTGGTGGATGAAAGGAGATTGTCACCTAGGATTTTACGATACATGGCTCCATCCATTGTCCCAGTGATGCAGTGAAGTAGTCCTGTGCCATAAACAAAGAACACCCCCAAAACATAATGTTTTCACTGCCATGCTTGACTGTGGGGATGGTGTTCTTTGTGTCATAGGCAGTATTTCTCTTCCTCCAAACACAGTGAGTTGAGTTAATGGCAAAAAGCTCTATTTTTGACTCATCTGACCACAGCACCTTTTCCCAATCACTCTCAGAATCACCAAGGTGTTCATTGGCAAACTTCAGATGGGCCTGCGCATGTGCCTTCTTGAGCAGTGGGACTTTGCGGGCACTGCAGGATTTTAATCCATTGAGGTGTTACCAATGGTTTTCTTGGTGAAAGTGGTCCCAGTTGCCTTGAGATTATTCACAAATTCCCCCTGTGTAGTTTTATGTTGATCTCTCACCTTCCTCAATGATTATGGATACCCCACAAGGTGAGATTTTGCATGGTGCCCTAGATTGATGTCGATTGACACTCATTTTCTATTTCTTCCATTTTCTTACTATTGCACCAACCGTTTTCTCCCTCTCACCCAGCATCTTACTTATGGTTTTGTAGCCCATTTCAGCCTTGTGCAGGTCTAGGATCTTCTCCCTGACATCCTTAGAAAGATCTTTGGTCTTGCCCATGTTGTAGAGGTTAAGGGGGTGTCACACGCGTCAATATCGCCTGCACGATATCGACTGCACGTGACGTTGCAGCGATATTGACGCGTGTGACATACTGCATCAACCAGCGATAAATCGCTGGTTGATGATCGCCAGGTTTCAGAACCAGCTCTGAAACCTGGCGATTGTCGCCCGGTGGACACGCAGCATCGCTGCGTGTGACACCGGGAGCGAGCGATATTCCAGCTCCCAGCGCCTGTCACAAGCGCTGGGAGCTGGTCTCCAAGGTACACTGCGGGTAACTAGGCAGCGCGCGCTGCCTAGATACCCGACTGTGTACCTTAGTTACCAGCCTCCTCCGCTCACCGGGTGAGCGGAGGAGGCTGGTAACTAAGGTACACGTCGGGTATCTAGGCAGCGCGCGCTGCCTAGTTACCCGCAGTTTACCTTGGAGACCAGGCTGCTCCCGCTTCCAGCAGGCTGGCAGCGGGAGCAGGACATCGTGGAAACGATATTTAAATCGTTTCCATGATGTCACTGGTCAATTGATCGCTGGTGAGTCTGTCTGTGTGACAGCTCACCAGCAATCAGCCGTCAATGTCGTCAGCGATCAGATCGCTGACGACATTGACGCGTGTGACACCCCCTTTAGAGTCTGACTGATTCATTGAGTGTATGTAGAGGAGCCTTTTATAAAGGTGACAATTTAAGATTAAGACAGCTGTCTTTAATGCAGATAATGAGTTGATTAGGAGCGTCTAACTGATCTGCCAGAACTCCTAATGGTTGGTAGGGGATCAAATACTTATTTCTCTCTGCAAAATGCAAATAAATTTATATAATTTAGACAATGTGATTTTCTGGATTTTATTTTTGATATTCTATCTCTCTCTGTTAAATTTAACTCACCCTTAAAATTATAGACTGTTCATGTTTTTGTCAGTGGGCAAACTCACAAAATCAGCAAGGGATCAATTACTTATTTCCCCCACTGTATACCATTTTTATTTATGTCGGGCCCCACGGGACGGGGGTACTCGGTACCGGACCGGACGGTGTCGGGGAAGTCATGGGGTGGCTTGGTCCGGACCGTGTCCCGGGCTCGGCAAATAAAGGGGATTATTTACAGGGGAAATGTCACTCGTGACGCCACCCACTTGATGCGGCCAGTGATGGGGGCCGCCGCTGCTGCAGAACCTCCGGGGGTGATGGAGTGGCAGCGGAGATGTTATAGTTCCAGTGGGAAGAACTGTATCCCCCGGGGCAGTAAGGGTTAAGTCTCTGGTGAGGTGGTAGCACACTTACTTGCAGACGCTGCAGGGATCTCTCCTCCTGGCTGGTGCTGACAGGCTGGATCCTGTATGGAGAGAATGGTATGCGGATAGAGGCAGACAAGAGAGGCAATTCAGGGTTTTCCGTGTTTTTACTCTCAGTTCTTTCCAAGCAGTTCACAAGTCATTGGCAGTTCTTTACAAAGTTCAAGCACAGTTCTCAATACACGGGCACATTCTCCCTCTCCGGGTTCCCTTTGCTCTGCAGCCAGGCCTCTCTCTCTCTGTGACCCCTCATACAGTCTTTAGTGTCCTTTCCGGGCTGTTACATTCTCTTTGCTACGTGTTGTGTGACACTGGACAGTATGGCGGTGACTCGGGCTTCTGTGAGTCCTAGTGCGTCACTTAGCTGCCTGTCCTTTAGGGTAGGGATCTCAATCTGGAACTCAGACCCCTTGTCGTGTTGTCTGGGGATCCCGGGTAAACTGTGGTCCCCTCTAGAGCCGACACTCTACTCAGCCCAGCCTCCAGCAGTCCTCCAGCACGAGGCTCTGCCAGGCTCTCTCCTTTCTGTTTCTCTCCAGTATACCAGGAGGGCTACTCCGCCTGCAGTCAGTGGCTTCAGCTGCTGTCTAGGGCACGGGTTCCACCGTCCCTCTCTGTTCTGTCACACTCCTGGTGGCATCAGTGTCGGACGGGCTTTCTCTCCCCTCTGGCTCACACTGGCTCAGTACGGATTCTGCGCTCCTAGCCTTGCACTCACAGGAACGTGTGTAAGTCTTTCTGTCTTTGCAGCTCAGCTTCTGGTCTTTGCATCTCGGCACCTTGAGCCTACTCACTTCCTTCACTCCTCCCCCTCCCTATATACTGTCAAGTCACCTGACCTCTGGTGTGCCCAACCCACTCCTCTGATCCACCACCCCTCGATCTCATAGAGTTCTAATCTCAGGGCTGGATGTTAACCTCTTCTTACACGTGGGTTGTGTGGGCTGTGAGGGTGTTGTTGTGCAATAAGTGTCCTACCTGCCTGGCTGCAGTTCCCTTCTGTGGCCTCCTGGACGCAGGGGCGCCACATTTACATATGACTGGTCGCATTTTATTTCACTTTTTTATCAGCTGTATGATAAAGACATAGTTTTTGCAACATTTTTTTACAGCGTTCACTGAAGGTTTTAACTAGTAGTTTTATACATCAGGTCGTTCTGGACTTTTTTTGTTTGTTTTTTTACATAAATATACATATTTATTGGTGAAATATTTTTTACATTTCTTTGTTTCTTATTTTGTGATTTTTAAAAAAAATATATATTTTTAGAATTTTTTTAAACTTTTTTTCTACTTTTTTTAAATAGTCCCTATATGTGGACATTAATTTTTATTACTCTGATCGCTGATATAATCTATTGAAATGTACCAGCATGTTAGGCCATGCTCCTGGTATGGTTTAAACTTTAAGGCAATGAACGGGCTCCCCTGAATAACGTCACAGGAGTCCCAATTGCATGGGACGAGCGTACTCCTCTCCCAGCAACATTAATACAATAATCAGAGCATAATGCTCTTGCATATTTTGATGCCTATACTGGCACAAAAATGCAGAAGAAAACAATGCAGCATTTCTGCATGTGGGAATATGGACTCAGAATACCGTGCTCAAATCCGGTGAGCTTTTCAGGTTGTGTGCACAAAGAATGATTTTTCAGGTGGTTCAAAACGCGTTTTTTTAGTTGTGGAAACTGTTTCAGGAAAAGCTCTTTCTTTGGGGAATTGTTGGAGGAGTTTTTCCTATCGATAGTTTTAGGCTCAAAAAAATGACTAATAAAAATGAATATGAAAAGTCAAGTGGTTTCAGGAGTCCTTCAGAGTTGATCTTCTAGAAAAGAATCCTTAAAAAACTATGTGTGCACATACCATTAAAATATCTGCAGAACATTTTTCCATGAAAGTCTCCATTGAAAAATGTATGAAAAAGCATTCAGAAAACTTTCAAAAGAATGGAAATATCTATTTTTTTGTAAAAACATCTTAAGGTTCATAAATTCAGTCTTTTGACAATCTTTTAACAGCTTTAGGTTTCCAAAGAGGCCAAATGGTTATTAGAAATGTTTGGATCATCCTTCAGGCAGCTTCTGCTCTTTAGTTTACAATAAAGGTAAATGTGAAGGCTCAAAAGATGCCAGAGGACACATGCAGGGCCGGCCTTAGGCATGTGCGAGTGGAGCGGACATACAGAGTGCCGCGCTCCAGTCTCCAGAAGGGGGCGCCGCAGGGAGACAGCTGTCACTTTGATTTGCTGCTCCCGCTCTCAGGGGCATCTGCGCTGCGAATCATAACCTGAAAACCTGGGTTCTCTGGGGCTGTCTACAATGCCAGGTAATTCCGCAGAGCTGGTCTCAGTCGGTCCTTGCAGCTGACTTCCCCTTCTCCCCTAGCCCTCCTCAGTCAGTACCATAGAACCTCTTCCCGGCCTCCAGCCTGTGAAGAGCGGCACGTCACCTCACCGGAGGACTCTTCTACAGATGGAGGTGAGAAGTTCACTGCTGCCTGTCAGTTTCTTCCCAGAAGTAGTGTCTGCTAGCTCTGAGATAAAAGTAATTTAGTGCTCCGAGCTCTGTGCTGTGTGGTCGGTGCGAGTTCAGTTGTCTCAGCCACACACAGGACCGACCCATCACCAGGCCTCTATATCACTGATTGTAATGACTGAGAGGCGCCTCCTGTTACTGCTGCTCTGATGAGTCCAGGCTGGAACTGTCCCCTGACCCCATCCCCCATACACTGGAGTCTGTGTATTAATATAGAAATACTGCACCTGTAATATAAACAATGTACCTGTGTATTATATACTGTATATACATGTACACATGTGGCGCCCTGTGCCAGGTAGCCACAGGACCAACTAGTACACCAAGGGATTTCCACATTTGGTACCCACATACACACATCTTCCACTCCAGGCCTGTAGGGGAGCACTACTGGTTGCTGTTAAGCCAGATCCCCTATAAATACAGGTGCTGGGGGTGGAGTTAGCCAGAGTATGCAGTCGCTAGGAGAACTGTGAAGATCAGCTCAGTGCCTAGTGAGCAAAACTGATTACCGGAGCCGTACTAGGCCCGAAACCAGTGCACCGCCAGAGCTAGTGTGAGGGTCCAGAGAGTGAGGACCGAAGGCAGAGGCGAGGAACAGTACAGCGGGGCAGAGGAGCCATACCGACTCGCCCCATGAGAACACCGGACACTGGAGTCCGAGTCTGCAAGGGAGAGATTAGCCCAGCAGAGAATTCTAGTACACCGCAGAGGCTTAGCTTCCCGGACACCCGCAGCACTCCCCATTTGAGAGCCAGAAGCCGCAGAAGAGGTAGCGGTAGCCAAGCGAGAGCCCTCAGTGGCATCACGACATTCAATTATAAAGTTTTATCCCTGGAAATTCCCCCCTTTTTACTGTCACCCCAAAGGCACAGGCTCGGGCACCGACCACCCATGACATCCTTGCACCCAACCGCCCGAGATCTGAGTCCCCAGACCCTTGTGGACCCGACAACTCTGGCGTCACAAACAGGGTCCCATGCCCAGTACAACCGGGTACTGTGTGCCGTGCATAGACTGTGTTTTGTGAATTGTTAATCTGGGCCGCCATCGCTGCACCACAGAGCGGGAAGTAAAGGGGTGTTAAGGCTGCAAAGGCGTGAAGATAGGCCCTGCCCCACGCTCTGCCGAGAACCGCCGAGTGCAGCAGCCTGATCCGGAAATACCCGAGGTGCTCCACTCCCCGCCTACGGAGCCGACTATGTACTTTCGCTTTTCAGAGACTGGCAACGATTCACTAGTGGGGAATGAGTGCCCCGGACGCAAACAATACAGCGGTCCCTAATGTAAACTAGGCCGCCGATGCAAGCGGAGCCCAAAATGGACAACCCCCCGGGTCCACATTCGCCAATCCACCCGGCGGTTCAATACTGACACCTGCACTAGTAGCCCCGATAATGCCGATCTCACTGCCATACGTCCCTTATACAGCCTGGTTGCCCAAGTATGATGGCCAGCCAGGCACCTTGGCCATATTCAGGAGAAAGATCTGTAATGTGTTGGACATGTATGCAATGACTGATAGACATAGGGCATCTATAGTGATGGAACAGTTAACAGGTGCAGCGGAGCTGGAAACTCGAAACTGGTCAGAGGAAGATCAGGAGTCTATTGTTAAAATCTTTGAAAAAATGAAAAAGGTCTTTGAACATCACACTGAGACTGAACTTAGGATGCTGTTTTACCACTGCAAGCAGGGGGCACAGGAAAGTGTCCTAGACTATGCCTTGCGCCTGCAGGAGGCGCTGAGAACCCTCAAGCAAGTAGACCCAATCAGTATGCGTGATGAAAACAGAATGCTAACTGAGCAGTTCATAAGGGGGCTCAGGTCACCAGATGACAGCAGGCAAGCACGCTGATGGGCTCTCCAAAACCCTGATGCAGAGTTTGCCTCCCTAAAAGAACTGGCCATTAAGGGACAGCAACTCCCAGCAATACCAGACTTAGCCCTGCAGCCATGACGGGTTAATACCCCTTCCTCACAAGAGGCACCTTCCTTATCACCTGTTGCAGAGGCCAACATGCAGACTGTAACCCCTGACTGGTTTGACAGCCTGTGCTCCGAGGTGCACCAGCTAAGCAAAGATGTGGCCAAGCTCCTGGATGCCAGGCATCCCAAGATAAAGACACAGCCACAAAGAAAGATACAGCTCGCTGACAGCCTGGAGGACGTCCCGTGGATGAGGAAGAGGACACCACCGCTTCGAGGGAAACCCACAGACGACTACAGTTCTAATTGGCATCTACCGGTTCTGCCCATTAAACGAGCAATCCCTGGGGCCAAACCCCAGGAGTAGACTGTCTGGGCCTATCCATCTGGCTGGATAGGTACGTGGGAGAGTGTCTGTATCTGTCCATCACCCTAGAAGGTATCCCTACACTTGCTTTGCTAGACACTGGATCCCAGGTGACCACCATCCCGAGTATCCTTTATAAACGGTTCTGGTCTGAAACTGAACTTGACCCTCCAGACCCTAACCTGACTATTACTGCTACCAATGGGTTACCTGTCAACATAGATTGGTGCTGGGAGGTAACAATAAAGGTGGGAAGCGTGGAATTAAAGAACCAAGGCTTATTGTGGCTGAGACTAATCCTAATGAAAGGTACCCACATATTATACTTGGTACAAATGTCATTGGTAATTGTTTAGTAGAAGTGCTGTTCTTACTCCAACAGATTGCAGACACTGCTCATCCTGAGCAGAGGAGGGCTCTTCAGAAGGAAATCAGTATCCTCATGTACCAGCAACAGGTAAACCTAACAAGTGGTGAAATTGGTAGTGTACGGGTAACAGACCCAATTCCTATTGTGGTACCACCGAGAAGTAAAATGATGATCTGGTGTCGGGCAGCAATATGCCTCTGAGGGCAGGACTACCAGGCGGTATTGGAGCCAGTGATGTCTGAAAGTAGTCCTACACTCCTGATAGCCAGGGGGTGGTTGATGTACGCAAAGGAAGAGTACCCGTACGCATATTGAACTATGGTGATGATGAAGTTGTTACCAAGGTATTGAACTGTTGCTAAATTGTACCATGTAGACAACTACTCAATACATGCAGTAGAACCACTGACTCAACCAGGTTCAGATGAGGATCACAGCTCCAAGAAGCAGTTAGAGAATTGGTGTCAGGAACTCCATGTAGGAACTGATCACACACCTTCTCACCAGAAACACAGAGTTTATCGGGTAGTTCAAGAGTATGAACAGGTGTTTAGCAAGCATCCACTTGATTTTGGGAGGATAAAAGGGGTACACCATCACATACCCACAGGAAACCATCCACCCATTAAAGAGTGATACAGGCCTATACCACCAGCACACTACCAGCGAGCTAAAGAGATGCTGCAGGACATGAAGGACGCAGGGGTCATCAGAGATAGTTGTAGTCCCTAGGCAGCTCCACTGGTCCTGGTTAAAAAGAAAGACGGTAGTATGAGAATGTGTGTAGACTATAGGCAAATTAATAGCGTAACACACAAAGATGCTTACCCGTTACCCCATATAGAAGAGTCACTTGCTGCATTGAAGTCTGCTAATTACTTTTCAACCCTAGATCTTACTAGTGGGTACTGGCAGGTCTCGTTGCAGAAGAGGACCGTGAGAAGACAGCCTTCACAACACTGATGGGACTACATGAGTTCAACAGCATGCCATTCGGGCTGTGTAATGCACCAGGAACGTTCTAGAGACTGATGGAGTGTTGCCTAGGTCACAGAAACTTTGAAACCGTGCTTCTCTACCTGGACGATGTCATAGTGTATTCTAAGATCTATGAAGACTATCTGCAGCATCTAAGTGAAGTGTTTGAAGCATTGTCTAAGTACGGGATGAGGCTAAAGTCGTTAAAATGCCACTTGCTGAAACCAAAAGTTCAATATCTTGGGCATGTGGTCAGTGCAGAAGGAGTAGCACCAGACTCTGACAAGGTCACCGTCATCAAGGACTGGCCAGAACCAACTACCTTTAAAGAAGTACGCCAATTCTTAGGACTGGTCGGGTACTACAGGAGGTCCATCAAGGGCTACACGAAGATAGCGGCGCCCATGCAAGATTCCCTGGTACGACAGTCTAAGAAGGGCAAGATCAGAGATCCTCCGTTCCGGTGGGGACAGGAACAAGAGCAGTCTTTTAAGCGGCTGAAAGAGGCCCTGACTGGAGAAGAGATCCTGGCCTACCCTGACTACAGTCTACGGTTCCTGTTATACACCAATGCCAGCAACGTGGGATTAAGAGCTGTCTTATCACAGAGACAGAAAGGCAGCGAATGAGTGATAGCCTATGCCAGCAGGAACCTCCGTCCTACAGAAAGGAATCCAGAGAACTACAGCTCATTCAAACTGGAGTTCCTAGCTTTGGTCTGGGCGATTACAGAACGGTTCAAGCACTACCTGGCAGCTTCAAAGTTCACAGCTTTCACAGATAACAACCCCCTGACACATCTGGAGACTGCAAAGCTGGGAGTAATGGAGCAGCGCTGGATGGCCAGATTATCAAACTATGAATTCACCATCAAGTACCGGGCAGGCCGTAAGAACGCTAATGCTGATGCCTTGTCCAGAATGCCTAACTTACCAGACGTGGGAGAAGACGTGGATGAGCTAGAAGTAGAGCTACCAGCCTTCCACCACCCAAGTGCATCCCAGTGTCATCAAACAAGTCAGAGACGTCAGAAGACAACCCTTTACCTCACCATGGATGGAAGGAGACACAGGACAGTGACCCAGCTGTCAGCTTAGTCAAGGAGCTGATAACTAAAAACATTCCTGCCTGAGTCCAGATGCTCCACAAGAAGCAAAACACCTAAGAAATGAGAAAGGAAAACTGTTTGTCTACCAAGGGAAACTGTGCAGACGTCACATCAACCTCAGAACCCATGAGATTGTCTGGCAGATAGTGGTACCCAAAAGAGATGTCCAGATGGTGTTGGAAGCATATCATATTGATGCATGATACTTTGGTTGGAAGAAGCTAGAGATGTTGCTGAAAGACCGCTTCTACTGGGTTGGCATGAGAGGTTCCATTCAGAGACGGTGTAGAAATTGTGGACCATGTCACCTGAGAAGAAAGGACCAGGGAAGCCAAAAAGCACCATTACAGCCAATTGTCACCAAGAACCCCTTGAAATAGTAGCCTTGGATCATGTGAAGCTGACACCCAGCAGATCAGGTTACACCTACGCCCTTACCATGGTAGACCACTACTCCAGATTCTTAGTGGTAGCACCAGTCAAAGAATTAACAGCAGAAACAGCAGCCAAAACCTTTCAAACCTACTTCTGTAGACCACAGGGGTATCCAGAGCAGGTATTGACAGATCAAAGTTCTGCATTTGAATCTGAACTGTTTCAAGAATTCTTGGGCTTATACAGTTGCAAAAAGATCAGAACCACACCTTACCATCCACAAACAAATGGACTATGTGAGAAAATGAACAACATTGTGATCGATATGTTGAAAACATGAAGAACTTGAGGAACTTGAACTTGAAGAAAGAAATCAGTGGCCAGAGAAACTACCTGACCTTGTGGACATATACAACCATATACCTGTAAGTTCCACCAACTACACACCAGCATACCTGATGCGAGCAAGACCTGGAAAACTCCTAGTTGACCTAGAGATGGGAATTGCAGCACCAAGCACAGATGCTTCTGATGAAGATTTGGATTGTACCTGTCAGCAGTAATACAAGAAGGTATAAGAATGTGTAGAAAAGAATTTAGCACACATCAAACAAACAACAAACATGCCGCAGCTGAACCCTTGGATACCTGGTGAAATGGTTCTAAAAAGAAAAAGAAGAACTCATAAACTAGATGACCAGTGGGAATCTGAACCCTACATTGTCCTTCAATCTAACTTTGACAACAGCAAAACTTGCGTAATTAACCGTGATGAAGGAAGAGCAACCTTGACAGTTTCAAGAGATCACCTCAAGAAATGTCCAGAACAGCTGAAACCGCAAGAAGATTCCTACTCAACTACAGTTGAATAAAAGAGAGAGAGTAATCCACACTGTACTAGGAAACTTCCCAGAAGATTGGCCTCAATGTGATGGAGCCATCATAGTACCTGTACTCTCCTTTTATCAACCAGTAGAAGAACCCGTTCAAGTACAAGACGTACAGCCTGTTGTGCCGGAACCAGAGATTCCTACAATCGGTGAACCTGCCAGTCCTACAGTGAGACTAAGGTCTCGCAGACAACTACCCGCTTTACCACCTCACACAGAATTGATTACACCACATGAGACACCTATTCTACGTAGGTCATGTCGCAGTACCCAAGGCCAGGCCCCATTCAAGTATGGAGAATGTGTATAAAATGCAAAAGAGTGAAGCAGCAGGGTAAATAGTGACTTATGTATAAAGATGTGAGTAGCAGTGTATAGAAAGGTGGAGGAACTGGGCACAGCCCCATGCACATTAAGTTAGGAACAGAAAGTGCCTGGCATGGAGAGATGGTAAGATCAGGACTCCTAAGCAGAGACACCCGTAGGGAAATTGTGTGTAAAGTTTGTTAACCCGATAAATGTTTCAAGCCTACAGAGACTTTACTGTGAGGACTTTACCCTTTTTCCCTGGATTCCCCTGTCTAACCATTGACCACAGCCACAGGACTGGTGGTGGCAAAACTATTCTTTCTTTTCTTTTACAGCCTGTGACGGATAGACTAGCGCCGCAAGGACGCTTTTTCCCATTTTCACCAATTTTTTTTTGTGGTTTTTGTACATTTTTCAATTTTGAGACTCTGTTATGATACCTGTTATTTTTATTGTTACTGTTATGATGTTACAAAAATCTTTACTCAGTCCGGGACTACTGAAGGTAACTAGGGGGGGAATGTGGCACCCAGGTAGCCAGAGGACCAACTAGTACACTAAGGGATTTCTACTTCTGGTACCCAAATACACACAACATCTTCCACTCCAGGCCTGTAGGGGGAGCACTACTGGTTGCTTTTAAGCCAGATTCCCTATAAATACAGGTGCTGGGGGCAGTGTTAGCCAGAGTGTGCAGTCGCTAGGAGAACTGTGAAGATCAGCTCAGAGTGTAGTGAGCAAAACTGGTTACCAAAGCTGTGCTAGGCCCGAAACCAGTGCACTGCCAGAGCTAGTGTGAGGGTCCAGAGAGTGAGGACCGAAGGCAGAGGCGAGGAACAGTACAGCGGGGGAAGAGGAACCATAGCGGCTCACCCCAAGAGAACATCGGACACTGGAGTCCGAGTCTGCAAGGGAGAGATTAGCCCAGCAGAGAATCCCAGTACACCGCGGAGGCTTAGCTTCCTGGACACCCGCAGCACTCCCCATTTGAGAGCCAGGAGCCGCAGAAGATGTAGCGGTAGCCAAGTGAGAGCCCTCAGTGCAGCAACACAGGTGTGAGAGAGACCAGAGAAATCAGGCCTGGTTCCACACACACCAGACTTCAGGATAAGGGAGCAGGACAAGGAGTGATGAGTGTGCAAATATGGTGCTCACTGGAGGTACTGGCACATTGCGCAGTACCGCCAGCATTGCCATATGGTCCTCTTCTCCCGTGTACACAACTACCTGAGTAAGTGCAAATGTGTCTTACATCTGGGGGTATAGATAAGACATCTGGGTGTACAAAGATGGTGGTGATGTGATGCAGCACACCGCCCCAGAGCCCTTCCATTGCGTTTTTTTTTTTATAAATATTCACTGGCATGGAACTATGAGAGAAGATATCACAGGGGAAAGAGAGAGATAGAGCACGGGACACACACATGGAGGGAAAGACAGTGTACAAGGGGGTAAGCCACATTGGGGATGGGAGAGGACACAGGAGGGAGAGCACCCTTGGGGGACAGCGAGAGCGCACAGGAGGGAGACAGCTAAAAGGAGAGAGCACACAAGGGGAGACAGCTAAAAGGAGAGAATACACAAGGGGAGAGAGTACAGGGGGAGACAGCTAAACTTGTGCAGGTATGAGGAGAAGCATCCCCCATACTTGTAAAGGGATAAGAAGCATCCCCCATACTTGTGAAGGGATGAGAAGCGTCCCCCATACTTGTGCAGGGATGAGGAGAAACGTCCCCCATACTTGTGCAGGGATGAGGAGAAGCATCCCCCATACTTGTAAAGGGATAAGAAGCATCCCCCATACTTGTGAAGGGATGAGAACCTTACCCCATACTTGTGAAGGGATGAGAAGCGTTCCTATACTTGTGCAAGGATGAGAAGCGTCCTCCATACTTGTGCAGGTATGAGAGGCGTCCCCCACACTTGTAAAGAGATGAAATGTCCTGAAATACCTGTGCAGGGATGAGAAGAAGCATCCCCCATACTTGTGCAAGGATGAGGAGAAGCATCCCCCATACTTGTAAAGGGATAAGAAGCATCCCCCATACTTGTGAAGGGATGAGAAGCGTCCCCCATACTTGTGAAGGGATTTGAAGTGGGCCCTATTCTTCTGAAGGGATGAAAAGCACCATCCCCCATACTTGTGAAGGGATGAGAAGTGTCCGCCATACTAGTGCAGAGATGAGGAGAAGCGACCTCCATACTTTTGTAAGGATGAAGAGAAGCATCCCCCATACTTGTGCAGGGATGAGAAGCATCCCCCATACTTGTAAAGGGATAAGAAGCATCCCCCATACTTGTGAAGGGATAAGAAGCGTTCCTTTACATGTGCAGGTATGAGAGGCGTCCCCCACACTTGTGAAGGGATGAAGATAAATGTTCCCCATAGCTGTGCAGGGATGAAAAATGTCCCTCAAACGTGTGCAGGGATGAGAAGCATCCCCCATACTTATTCAGGGATGAGGAAAGCATCCCCCATACTTTTGAAGGGATGAGAAGTGTCCCCCATACTTTTGCAGGGATGAGGAGAAGCGTCCCTCATACTTGTGCAAGGATGAGAAGAAGCATCCCCCATATTTGTGAAGGGATGAAGAAAAGCGTCCCCCATGCCTGTGCAGGAGTGAGAAATGTCCCTTGCACTTGTGCAGAGATGAGGAGTTGGGTCCCCCATACTTGTGCCCTGATAGTGAATGTGGCGCTCATTACACTGCAGCACATGGTGAGCAGAACTCCTGGGCTCACGGGACGGCTCTTGTACATGGCGCCATAGAGCGCCCATACACTAGGTGAGCTGGCCCGGGCGCGGCATATAGCGGAGCTGGTGGACTTCGTGCGGGCAGTGGGAGGAACAGCAGGGCGGGTACAAGGATGTTGTGGAGGGTTGGTGCAGACTACTACGTGGCCGCCTGATAAATGCCACGCCCGGGTGATACTGAGCACTCTCTGCTGCTCCTCCGTCCCAGACAGCGGCCGCTCCTGCCTCCTCCTGCGGCGCCTCAGGTAACTGTCCAGCCTGGTCCTCTCCAGCCTGCTCCTCTCAAGCTTGATCTTCTCCAGCCTGGTCCTGTCCAGCCTGGTCCTGTCCAGCCTGGTCCTCTCCATACTGGTCCTCTCCAGCCTGGTCCTCTCAAGCTTGGTCTTCTCTAGCCTGGTCCTCTCCAGCCTGGTCCTCACCCCGAGCCCTGCTGCCACATACAGACAGCACCCAACTACATAGACTGCTGCTAACTAATACTACAGCACATGTTGGGAGTTGTAGTGCCAGAATAGTTACATGGACAGAAGTAGCACATGTACTTAGTTACTTGTAGTGCTTTGGCAGCAAGTCCCATCAAGTCAGAGATGGAGACTTGCAACCTGTAGCAAATTTGTGGGTTTATAATATTATAGTGATAGTATATAGTGCAAGTTATTGATCACTGTTATCAGCCAATTGTGTAGCGTTTTGTATAGCAAGGGACCTCAGGCACATGATGTGAACCCTGCAAAATCTGTAATGCCAGATAGAACCCCCATCCTTCATAGTGTGTAGAGATTTATCTGGGATGGGAGTCTGGTAATAGGATAATGGCTTGTGACTCAGCTAATGCTCCCAGTAATAGGGATGTCATTGGATCTTCCGCACCCATCATCATTCATTCATTCCTGGATTCTTGGTTTCTGTGGCTACTCTGTTATAATCAGGAATGCTGTGTATAATTTTCAATGAAATCCTCAAAAACCTACCTGTTAGACACTTTGTTTTTTTTGTTGGATTCATAAATGGCCATTTACTATGTACTTTGTACCTGGACTATGTAACAACCCGTTGATTATTACTGGAGACATTTTTTCATGTTCCATGCTTTCCCTACAGTTAGAAGAGCAATGATCTACAGGAGATGTCTAGGCAATGGTGGTGGTATTCATTCCTGGGTCTTAGGGGTGTAGCTGGGTGTAAGGTACCAGGGAGGCCACCAACAAGACACCCTTTTATGGGAACAAACTGATCATTTGCTCTTGATCAAGATCCATATATTCTTATATGAAATGTGTAACAAACGCGTGGGACAGAACTTTAACCTAAAGTACATTTATCAGGAGCTCTTCCTTCTTATCTTTGAAGTGGTATCATGTGTCTTCATTCCTTCTCTTCTTCAGAGCGTGGAGCCAGCATTATGACCTGAATTCCACATTTTGTGCTCATTGAGGAGATTTATCAATCATATTTACATGCTCTTTGCATATTTGCATTGAAAAAGATGTTCAGTGTAAATACAGTGACAATTTTTTACCTCTGAAAAGGCAATTTTTCAAAAATAGACGTTGGCACAATGCCAGTACAACCTGGTATGGGTCCCAAGCATCTACCTCACTTCACTCTTTCACTGGTAGAAAGGAACACCCCAATCAGTTCTCCAGACTGATAGACCCATTCAGTAATACAAAAAATATCATAAGAAACATATGTCCCACTGTTTATACATTTGTCTGTAGGTGATATTACTAAGTTAGTAGAGTCCTTGTACAGTCAATGTCTTTAGAAGATGACATCTTCATCTAGTTACTTGGTTCTGTATTTCGTGATTATTCTCTAATTACATATATACCGTATTTTCTGATCCTTTGTTACACTCCATAGCTAGCAGGCTTTGCCAGGCCTTGCAGAAGGAGAGAAGGCACTGTGGATTAGGATAGGTGTGGCAGAGTGATTTATGATTTGGGTGGAGTAAATCCTGGCACAGAGCCTGATGCTGGCTCTGACTTCTTCTATTGAGTGGGAGGATTTTACAAAAAGCCAAATAACTCTGCATTACTGAGACTGTGGGACCCCTCCATATAATCTGCTGCTGAGAAGCTGACTGCAGTGTCATGAGATGCAGCCATATCTCATTGAGATGTCCTGTAATAATGCCAGGTCATAACCCAGAGAAGGTTTATCAGAGTTTACAGGCGCACTGAACCTACATACAAAAACCAAATCAGAAATCACAATTCACAACATATTTTAGAATTTGTGAAGAATGTAGAATCTTTCAGATTTCTAGCGGTAACAAGCCCTTGCCTGAAATGGCTGATGAAAGGAGCAAAATTGGGGAGTTTTTGCAGGCACTTGGGAAATTTATCACCTCTTCAGGGAGTTCTTGCCTTTTTTTGGGAGCCTCCTGTACATTTTGGCAGAGTGGTTGGGTTGCAAGGGACCCAAGAGGTTAGGAGGCCCATTTCTACCTCCGAAACAGGTAGAATTGTGTATGTTGTGAGCTCCTCAGCTGCAAAGGGTCCTTATACTGTTCTTGGACAGGGGCCCCTTTCTATCTGTGTCCGCCAGTGGGTAGGTATGTATACACATGCTTTCATCTGAGTTTATGGTAGTGAAGCCCCATGTTCAATCTCTGAGTGTTAGGCTACGTTCACACGCTGCGTATTTGCAGCTTTTTCCTGCATTTACGCAGCAATTTTTTTACGCGCGCTTAAATGCAGTGAAAAGCAATTATGGAAACGCAGTTCAGCAAAATCTATGGGTTTTGCAGAATTGCGTTCACATGTTGCGCTTTTCCGTGTTTTTTTTACGCACGCGCTTTAACTGCAAAAGTGCGTGCGTAAAAAGAATAGACATGTGAATTCTTTTTGCGCGCTTTTCCCATTGCCCACATGTTAAAATGGGCTCAGAAAAAGCGTGCAGAAAAAAGCGCACAAAAGCGCAGTATGTGAATGCAGTTGCGCTTTTTGCCACATATTTGCGTAAAAAAGCACAACTGCAGAAAAAAGTGCAATGTGTGAACGTAGCCTAGATTGAAGGTATCCCACCAGCTCTTCTAAGGGCCCTTTCACATCAGCGTTTTTTTCAAATCGCGGCAGATGCAGTGAAAAAACCGCATCTGCCGCGATTACCGCATACCGGCTGCACTTGCGGCGCGGTTGCAGTAAACGCCATACAATGTATAGGCGGACTTGCGGCAGGTGCGGCAAGTGCGGTTTTGGCTCTTGCGGCAGGTGCGGCTGCGAAAAAAAACCGCGGCTGACAGCATTTTTTTTCACGGCCGCACCTGCCGCAAGTGCCAAAACCGCACTTGCCGCACCTGCCGCAAGTCCGCCTATACATTGTATGGCGTTTACCGCAACCGCACCACAACCGTGCCGCAAGTGCAGCCGGTATGCGGTAATCGCGGCAGATGCGTTTTTTTCACCGCATCTGCCGCGATTTGAAAAAACCGCTGATGTGAAAGGGCCCTAACACATCCTTTGTAAGTACATAATGGTAATCCTCATGAAATAACAATTCTGGAGGATCTTTTCTTAAAACCCTTGTCATTCCTTTATAATTTGTCCTAGAAATGTATGACTGGGATGTGCCCCTACAGTCTGAAACTGCCCAATTAGAGATGACAGGCAATATAGGGACACACTCCTTTGACAAAGGGAATGGTAACACCCAGTTGCCGCTATATTAAACATTTTTAAGGAAAATAACAGAAGAATAGCACAACATAGAACAAAAAAAAACGTAGAATCTAGCTCACCATATAGCGCCCGACCTAGTTCCAGATGGAGCTCGGACAGTAGCTCTGCCACAGTCAAATCCAATAGATGAAAAGGAGGTCCGGCTCTTAAACATTTGGTTTGTCTTTTTTAAATCCAATTAAAAAGTGCATTACAGAACAAATGCAGCTACACGCATAGTGTGTTATGTGCGTTTCAGGTGCATTCAGCATCGTTAATCATTGCTAAGGCTAGGGTCACATTTGGGAGGGTGCATCCTTTGCAAGGATGTGTTAAAGGGAGCAGTTTTTTCTATAGCCATTTATATGGCATTTTTTCCCTTTTTAGCACTAGCGTTAATGCATGCGTTAATGCATGGTATATATATATGTACCATGCGTTTCCCATAGACTCCCATGTTAAAAAACGCATGTGTTTTTGCAAACGCCCCTAAACAACTGCTTACGCGTTTTTTTGGTGCTTTAGCAAAAACGCCTAGCGTCAAAAGTGTTGCATTTTGACCATGCATTTTTTGCATGGGAGCCTATGGAAGCGTTAACGCTAGCGTTTTTCAAAATTTCAACTTTGAAAAAACGCTAGCTGCTTCCATGGCCCAAATGTGACCCTAGCCTAAGAGTGCTGAATGCACATGAACGCGTAAAATAGAATACACTATGCATGTTTTGGGTTCTGATCTGGCACAAATCCTAAGTCATATTAAAAGGCTTATTAAAGAGTTGATTATGACTTCGAGGATTGCTACCTTTATTGGGTGGCATTAGAGTTTTTCACTTCCTCACTGAAGTGACAATTTGCATATTTCCCAGAGGAGCATTGCGGCTATAAGTCTCCTTATCAGCTTATCTGTCTCCTTATGTTGGCAGGCAGATACCTCTACATGAGGAGAATAGCTACTTTCCCAGACCTCGTCTCAGCCTCTCATACAGCCGGATCAGAACTCCCACACACTGCACTGATGAGGGGCAGTCACCCCGAAATGCAACGTCTGCAGTTTGGGGTTCTGATCTGGCACAAATCCTAAGTCATATTAAAATGCTTGTTAAAGAGTTGATTATGACTACAAGGATTGCTACCCTTATTGGGTGGCATTAGAGTTTTTCACTTCCTCACTGAGGTGACTAAATGCATTTGTCCTGTAATGCACTGTAATTTCAATTTCTTCTATTGTAATGTAGAACTGTTAGAAACTCTGCCCCACAGTTGTTAGTTTCTGGAGAACTCAAGTATTTTCTAAAGCTGACATGTGAGTAGAGTGCACAGACCCTATAGAGGCGCTAACATCACATCTATACATTTCTGAAATGAAGAGCGTATTTGTTCAGCTTGGATGTACTAGAGCAGGCTACAGTGACAACTCTGGACCACACCCAAAGTAAGACTCTGCATGTGGCACATTCAGGAGCTGTCTAGGAGGCAAGTTCACCCACCACCATTCACAAACATTAACCCTGTCAGTAACATGCCTGAACATAGCACAATTTACACACTA
>JARQOC010000004.1:214836815-214876888 GCA_033576535.1 Allobates femoralis
CAACCAACGTGTGGAACTGTGAGGCCTTCCACAAACTTTGATGCAGAGAAGGATGCCGCAGCCCTTGAAACTGCCATTAAGACTAAAGGTTGGAATCTCTTTTAAAGGAAAAGTTTAAGTAAAGAGACAAGATAAAAACAATCAAATAAATTAAGTAACTAGAGTCCCTCTACTCTTAGGGCCGCTTTACACACACCAACTTCTGTGACCAACTTCTGAACAGATCTCTGGTTGCAGTAAATCATGGACACATTGCTCCATTTTGTGGCCGTGACAAATGTAACAATGTGTCCATGATTTCACTGCAACCAGAGATCTGTTCAGAAGTTGGACACAGAAGTTGGTGTGTAAAGCGGCCCTTACTGAATTTACTCAGTTCAGTGCGCAACTCCAGAAGTCTCACTACAGTCAGATACTGGAGTAAGATTTCTTTTATATGGGAAGTCACAGCTCGCCATGAATTAAATGAGTTTGTATCAAGCCCACATGTGTGCAGATTTTGGCAAAACTATGAGAAACTGGTGTGAAAACACCAAAAAGTCACAAAATTTAGGTTCCTGAATTGGGCATAAACTTTGCAATTTATCAAAACGTTTACACCAAAATAAAGCTTTAGCGAATCATCATTTCTATCTTTAGCTGAAGATGGTCAGATTAGCTTGTCTGGTCCGCCATGGTAAACAGAATTTCTGCTGTAGTAAACTCCCATACAAGGAAACCATAGCCCCAGCTTCTAAAGGCCACTTTACACACACAGATATCGTGTCCAACTTCTGAACAGATCTCTGGTTGCAGTGAAATCATGGACACATTGTTACATTTGTACACAGCAACAAAATAGAACAATGTGTCCATGATTTCACTGCAACCAGCAAATTGCAAGTGAAATTGCATGCAATGTTGTGACGTGTAACGGTACCCTCAATGTTGGAGAGATTCTTCCATACAACTGCTCTCAATAATTGATTGCCAATCATTAGAATAGTGTAGCATCGCTCTGATGTGAGATTGTAAGCTTTAATAGTCAGGGTCCTCGCTCATCTTCACTTGTTTGTTTTATCGATTATATATATTTATTACCTCCCCTAATTATAAACCCTTGTGGGTCATTTTGGCATCACTGCCAGGGTGACACATGCTTCAGTATCCCTTGTAGATCTCCAGCCAGTGGGAATTTTTCTATTCATCCTTCCATGGAGTTTATAGCCTTTTTTTCATTTCCTCCACATTATTTCCCTCCTTCCTGTGGATACCATGTGCTCCATATAATTGGAATAGTTGCAATTGTTCTAAATCCAAAGAGATCTGTAACAAAACAATGTTTTTCTAATTTACTACACCCGACTGTTGTGCTTGTGCCAGGAGTAACCTGAGCGGGTCTAAACAAGCTGCAGGAATAGAGGAAGCAGGACAGATTTCCTCTTGGCGTTGCTCGTTACTTTTACCATTTTTTTTTTTTTTTTTTTTTTACATTTAATGGAACATTCCAGAATCGGAGAGGTGTGTACCAGTTACGGGCTGTGAAATATTTTTCTTTCCTCCCCTTCCTTGCAGCTTACATTCAGCTTCATATTCTTGCCTGGTTTTCATGACTACACATTAAACCCAATTAGAAGCAGTTCCTGTATCTGCTGCAATCAATAATCCATTTTGCCTGAGGATAATTGTGTTTATTTGCTTTGTACAAAGACATGTGAGCGCAGAGTGCACCGATTATGCATAATTCAGATGCACTTTTTCTGGCTAAAAATAACATGCATTATTCTTCATCCAAGTTCTGACTGCTTATTTCTAATTGGGGCCTTGCAATAGAGACAGTAATGTCCACTCTATTTCCAGACAGGGCAATGACTAATGCAAATATATTATGTTTCCTATTCATGTCTATCATAAATAGTTAATTAACAATATGTTGCTAAATGCTTATTTTAAATCCAAACAGTAGTAGGTACTGAATGGATGATATGTAAATGTAGTGGTAGTAACCAGCATTCAGTTCTTGGAAAAAAAACTTCTTATTCCATAGATGAAACATGTGTCACATACCATTCATTAAATGCTTTGTACCACTACTTTATTTTTGGTCTGGGGAATATTTTGATATAGGGTAGCAATTTGGGTATTGTTCTCATCTTATCCATGTGAAGTATCCTGTATTTTTCAGCTCTGCATATACAGTTATCTTATTCTTAAAATATTTTGTATATTTCAGGTGTCGATGAGCTGACAATCATTAACATTTTAACCAACCGCAGCAACGATCAAAGGCAGGATATCGCTTTTGCCTATCAGCGGAGAACCAAGAAGGTAATTGTTGAAATAGTGCAAGATTCTCCTTGTAAATGACGATATTCACGGCCAGATCCTGCTTTCCAAGCTGAAAAAAATTAACTTTGACCATTTATTTCCAAATAATGTCTTACTTTTCCTTCATTTGTAGGATCTCCCATCAGCATTGAAAGGAGCACTTTCTGGTCATCTTGAGACACTAATTCTGGACTGATGAAGACACGACCTCAGTATGATGCTTCAGAACTGAAAGCGTCAATGAAGGCAAGTTATGTACAAGTTATTAGACCTAGTTGCTCTCTCCATATTCCTTTATTTAGCCTTATATATTGACTAGAGCAGGAGATGGTATTGGTGACAATTAATCAATACTAAGAATTATATCTCAGCAAAATATTTTGAAGAGCAGTACAGAGGATGTATTGTGATTATCCTGGTCCCTGGCCCCAACAGAAATAACCATGTTAGGTACAATGGCTAGCTACAAAGATTACATTTCATGAGTTTGTGTGATCTAAAGTCTAGTGACTAAAGGCCGGGTTACACATACCGATGTTCCAGCCACCCGATCAACGATCCGACCGGACCGGGATCGCTGGAAACATCAGTATGTGATCGCTGGTGAGATGCCAGACAGGTAGATCTCACCAGCGATCAGCCGACACCCAGTGGTCGCTGGGATGGTCAGGGTGTCGAATGCACACTGGGTGTCGCTGGTCGTTGCCCCTGTCACACATGCCGATGCATGCGTGACAGCGGCAGACCAACAATTGAAAAATGGTCCCGGCCATTCCGCAACGATCAGCGAGCTGATCGCTGGTCGTTGCGGCATGCCACACCAGCAACATTGCTGGCGGATCGCTGAGTAAATAGCGAATTGTTGCTGCGTGTAACCCGGCATTAAGAGACTTAAGAATCCTCACATCTCACACTTTGTGCACTGTTAGGATTCACCGGTTTTCAAAGCCAGGAACGGTGGTCACATGGCTGCGAGTATGCAATATGCATACTCCTGGCCAGAATACAACTAGAAGGCATTGGCCTTGCTCAACACATTTGCATTGAGCAAGGTAGTCAGATTCTGGCTGGGAGTATATATATTGCATACTTACAGCCAAGTGACCTCCTTTCCCGGGTCTGAAACTGGTGAATCCTCACAGTGCATGTAATTTGAGGATTCATAAATCTGCAGTCCATAAAGTAACTGCAGATTTATCGATTTAGATCGGGCAACTCCTTTAACATATTTCCATTCAGTGTTAAATCAGGAATAAACCCCTTTTATTTTAAGAGAGCAATGCTGCACTCCAGCATTCCAGAAAAGTCACAACTGATCATGCAAAGTCACTTAATAATTAAACCGTGTTTACTACATTGCGGAAATTGCATTTTAAGCCTTATATGTATTTACATGTTGTGTTTGCACTTAGCTAAAATGACTGTTAATCATTGCAGGGCCTTGGTACAGATGAAGACACTCTTATAGAAATTATTTGCTCCCGGGATAATCAAGAACTACAAATAATCCAAGCAGCGTACAGAGAATGTGAGTAGAAAAACATTTATACCAATTGTAATCTGTAATCTGCACATGGTCAGCACTTACTCCTACTATGTACAGTCTTCTGCAAAAGTAGGGTTGATGTAGCCTCCTATGATGGGTAAGCAGGCACTTTTGTATGTGTTAAATAGGAAATTTTCAACTTGTCATAGTAAACTAGAAGAAAAGTAGAAAAGCGCACTTTAGGGTCTTATCCGGGTGTAACCGGGGTGTTGTATTGTGTGCTGTTGCACTAACCTTATGTTGTTGTGAGAGTCACAACAACTATTGAAGCATAAGCCGGCTTGCAGCACTCCGCCCAAGGAAAACAGGTTAAAGCATTAGATGAAAGGTGGTAATTCGTGCGCTGCCGTCTGTCCGTTGGTTCCAGGAAATCCAAGGAATCACAAGATTCTGATGAAGTGGTCTGAAGTACCACGAAACGCGTAAGAATTATACATTAAAGGTATTACTTTTAACATCTTGTGATTCCTTGGATTTCCTGGAACCTACGGACAGACAGCAGCGCACGAATTACCACCTTTCATCTAATGCTTTAACTTGTCATAGTGTAATAAATGATCAGACACCCAGTATCTTCTACATAAAGAAAATTTTATATTACTTCTTTTATGCTCAAATAAACATATTTTTATCTTAAGTATATGACCAGAAAAGCTTTTTCAAAAGAAAGCTTAAAATTTTTACATTGGTTTTGAATATTTAACCCCTCCACCGCCAGGCAAAATTTTTTTTGTTTGTTTTCCATTTTTGTTTATAGCTCCCCTGCTTCCAAGAGCCATAACTTTTTTTTGTTTTTCTGTCACTATAGACATATAAGGGCTTGTTTTTTGTGGGACGAGTTGTACTTTCAGATGCAATCATTTATTGTAGCATATAGTGTACAGAAAAATGGGAAAAATTCCAAGTGCAGTGAAATTGCAAAAAAAGGTACAAATACACGTTCGTTTTTTGGGTTTTTTATTCACCATGTTCACTATATGGTGAAACTAACATGACAGTGTGATGCCTCGGGTCGGTATGAGTTCGTAGATACCAAACATGTCTACTTTTACTGTTATCTAAGTGGTGAAATAAAATTCAGATGTTTGAAAAAAAAAAAAGAATTGCAGTTTTTGTGCGATTTTCTGCGACCGTAGCGTACTCATTTTTCAGGATCTGGGGCTGTGTGATGGCTTATTTTTTGCGTCTTGAGCTGACGTTCCTAATGATACCATTTTTGCGTGGATGTGCTGTTTTGATCGCCCGTTATTGCATTTTATAGCAATGTTGCAGCAACGAGATAAATGTAATTTTGGTGTTTGGACCTTTTTTTCCATTATGTAGTTTACAGCTCTGATTAACTGATTTTATATCTTGATAGATCGGGCATTTTTGAACGCGGCGATATGAAATATGTTAATTTTTTTTATTTGAACTTGTGTTTTTTTTTTCATATTTTTAAAAACTTTTATTTTTTTATATTAATTCTTCATTTTACATTGTCCCATAGGGCGCCACACTGCTGCACAGTCCGATCGCTTGGGACAGCTCCCGATGAGCTGCAGCACACCGGGACCTGTCACAATTGATCACTGAGGGTTGGCAGCTCACACTGCTCCATCTCCCTATTTGGTTACTAAAAATCTCCCTATTTATGCAATATACCGCATGTAAAAATATCTTTATTCAACCTCGGGAGAAGTTGTGGACACTTTACAGTAATACAGTAATGTATACTTCATCTTCTATTATTTATCCTTTTGTCTTGGAGATACCTTTTTTAATGTTATGAATAAAGTAGAAAAATGTTAATATATGGGTTTTTCTTCTAAAAATACTTTGATAATTAACTAATAGGGTATGTATATTATCTGTATGTTAGGATTATTTTGCCAATAAATGTACATTTGTTTCTTTTATAGTATTTAAGACAGAATTAGAAAAAGACATAGTGTCCGACACATCAGGAGACTTCAGAAAGTTAATGGTTGCTCTGGCTAAGGTAAGTACAAAGGCAAATTATTTTAGAAAGATTACTTATATGTCAGCAATGCTCATGGACCCAAAATTTCAATGTTTTTTTTCAATGTGCCACTTAGTTATTACTTTTGCATTCTGACATGATCTCCATCATGCTGGAAAAAGCATTGTTCATCACCCTATTGCTGCTGACCTGCGGGAGAAATTCTTTGTTGATGATATTTAGATACCATTCATTATTTATGGCTATGTATTTAGGCAAAATTGTGAGTGAGCCCCTCATATGTATGAAAAGTGACCCCACACACAAATCATTTCAGGATGCTTTAGTGTTATGGCCACTTTACACACACCAACTTATCCGTCCAACTTCTGAACAAATTACTGGTTGCAGTGAAATCATGGACACATTGTTACATTTGTACACAGCCACAAAATGGACAATGTGTCCATGATTTCACTGCAACCAGTAAGTTGTCAGAAGTTGGACAGATAAGTTTGGTGTGTGTAAAGTGGCCCTTAGCATAACACAGGACTCATGGTAGAACTCACCTTTTCTTCTTCTAGATGTCTCAAACAGTCTGAAAGGAGATTCATCAGAGACATTAACTTTACTCAAGTACTCTGTAGTCCAATCCCTGTACTTCCGGAAAAATGTTAGTCTGTGTTTGATGTTTTTCTTGCAGTGAAGTGCCTTCTTTGCTGCACTTCTTGATACCAGGCCACCGTCCAAAAGCCTTTACCTCACTCTGTGTGCAGATGCACTATTGCCTGCAGCCATTCCTGAGAAAGCTCTGTACTGGTGTAATGGTGGGTAACACCAATTATGCCAACTCTGCCACTTGCGGTTGCAGTGAAATATGGAACATGCTCCATGTACACACCCACAAAATGAGCAATGTGTCATGATTCACTGCAACCCATTTGGGTCAGAATGTCAAAGTTGAAATAAGTGGTGTGTGTAAACCCACCATTAGGCTGCCTTCACACTTAAGTTTGTGTCTGCATGCTTATGGCATGCAGATGCAAATGCAGTGCAACGTAGCACATACTTATGTGAACGCAGCGGAGAATCTCCGCATGCGTTCACATAGGTATGGTGCCTGGGCAGCCAATCGCTGTCTCTGGGGGCGGCCGGGAGGAGGAGATCAGCGGCAGAGATCTCCTCCTCCAGCACAGCTGATCACCGGCCGGTGTCAGCGGGGAGAAACAGCTGATCTGACAGCTGTTTATATCTCCCACGCTGACACCGAATAGGGTGATATCAGTGCAGGAGATATAAACAGCTGATCGCTGCTTCAAATCTCCCGCGCCAACATCACTTATTCGGTGTCAGTGCGGGAGATTTAAACAGCTGTCAGATCAGCTGTTTCTCCCCGCTGACACCGGCGGGAGATCAGCTGTGGCTCTCATGATCTCCCGGTGGCCACCGGGAGAGATTTCAATTGAGATCCGCAGTGTTCTCCTGCGCTGTCATGCGGATGACACTGCGGATCCATTGAGATGCATGCATTGTTTGTGCACTTGCGCCCACGACCGCATAAAAAATGCAACAGGCTGCATTCGGAGGGCGCACAAATTGTGCACATCCGAACGCAAACGCAACTGAACACAGCCAATACGCAGGTACATGCGTTCCCATGTTAAACATAGGAACGCAGTGTGCAAGCGTTTGGCTGCGTTCGGTACGCTGCGCTTGCAAACGCAACGTGTGAAGGCAGCCTTAATCCAATTCTGTAGCTGAATTCTCTTTAGGATATCTCACACAACATCTTACATGCAGGCTAACCCAGTGACTTTTTGAGGAGAAAACCACTTCATGAAATGCTGACTTTTTTTTTATTACATTTTGTTTCTGTATTTTTTTTTTTTTTAATTTTGGAAGTGACTTTGGAAGAACACTTTTACTTGTTTCTTTGGCTATAACGGTTCTCTCAGCTATCTATTGACTTATATTGCAAAGTATAGGGTGTCTTCGGAGCAGAAAATACTGGAAAAAAGGGTCATCTCACTTTAAACCGCTTGGCGTCTTTGATAATGTGAAGTGGTCAAAAGTTGCTCAAAAGACTTGAACATAGTGCATTTCATATGTTAATTCTTTTGAGCACATTCTGGGCACTTTTTCTAGTGGGTTTTGGAGGCAGACCCATGGCCACAGGAGACTGTTCTGGCATCTGTTAGATTTTCTTGGGTGCCCTGAAGCCTTTTTCCTAGCAATTGAATCTCTTTTTGAAGTTCTTGATGATCTGATAAATGGTTGATTTAGGGGCAATCTTATAGCCAACAATATCCCTGCCTGTAAAGCCCTTTTGAAGCAATGCAATGATGATGGAGGTAACTATAGTTAGAAGATGACAATGATTTCAAGCAACAGCCCCCTTTTAAAACAACCAGATGCTCCTTTTTTCAGTCAGCATGACAGTGTGAGATGAACTGCCTTGTCCTAGTTAAAAGGATGTTTTTGCTTGTTCATCTGGGGGCAGCATAATGTAGGGACTGAGAGCCTGTTTCCAGTGATGTATAACCTGCTCAATAGCTTGCTTTAGTCTCAACCCAACTCAGTGTTTTATCAGCAGGAGATTATCACTACTTGACATGGTCAAAACCAGACCAGCTAATCCCGCGTAATATGCCCCACCACTGATTTGCAGCATCCTGTGTGCATTGTCAGATGCCAAGTACAGTCAGTGGTGTGGATGGTGTTATATACAGCTCAGCAATCTCACCACTGCTACATTTACAACAAAGAAAACAGTGATGTTATCCAAAAAACACCAAGTAGTGACATATCACTGGAATACAGCTGGGTTCATATTAATATATTATCAATACATCTCTTTTTTTTTTCTTTACAATAAACCACAAAAAAACAGAATTTGTTTAAATATCAGATATTGTGTTCTATTCCTGTTAGAGCTAAAAGCTGTTAATTACTGTTCCTTTTATTAACTTCCAATTCTTTACTTTGTATGTTTGCAGGGGAAAAGACAGGAGGAAAGTTCTGTAGTAGATTATGAAAAGATTGACCAGGACGCTAGGGTAGGTGAATACAGGGATATACGGTATGTCAGTTCTCAATAAACATATAGGCTTTAATTTCAGCCTTATCACAGAGCATATGTAGAGAACTAATTGTTTGTACAGGGAACATTTATCTTATGATAAAACACAATTCCCATCACCAAGATTACATTTGTTCCTCACTCTTTGGCTACAGTTGCAAATATTTTGCATCATGTGTTTAACATTTACAACAGACAAGTAAAGCATTTGACAATTCTCCTTTATAATAATTTACTTACCATATTTTTCTGTAAAAAAGCCAAAAAATGCTAGAAATGTTATACATGTGATACATTGGGAACTAATACCACAATCTATGTACCCTAGGATCTGTATGAGGCTGGAGTGAAGAGGAAGGGGACAGATGTCAGCAAATGGATTTCCATCATGACAGAGAGAAGTGTTCCACACCTACAGAAAGGTGAGAGCCTTCTCCACATCTGGTTACATATACAGTTGTGGCCAAAAGTATTGACACCTCTGCAATTCTGTCAGATAATACTCAGTTTCTTCCTGAAAATGATTGCAATCACAAATTCTTTGGTATTATTATCTTCATTTAATTTGTTTTCAATGAAAAAACACAAAAGAGAATTGTCCTTAAAGCCAAATTGGATATAATTCCACACCAAACATAAAAAAGGGGTGGACAAAAGTATTGGCACTGTTAGAAAAATCATGTGATGCTTCTCTAATTTGTGTAATTAACAGCACCTGTAACTTACCTGTGGTACCTAACAGGTGTTGGCGGTAACTAAATCACACTTGCAGCCAGTTGACATGGATTAAAGTTGACTCAACTTCTGTCCTGTGTCCTTGTGTGTACCACATTGAGCATGGAGAAAAGAAAGAAGACCAAAGAACTGTCTGAGGACTTGAGAAACCAAATTGTGAGGAAGCATGAGCAATCTCAAGGCTACAAGTCCATCTCCAAAGACCTGAATGTTCCTGTGTCTAACGTGGCGCAGTGTCATCAAGAAGTTTAAAGCCCATGGTACTGTGGCTAACCTCCTTAGATGTGGACGGAAAAGAAAAATTGACGAGAGATTTCAACGCAAGATTGTGCGGATGGTGGATAAATAACCTCGACTAACATCCAAACAAGTTCAAGCTACCCTGCAATCTGAGGGTACATCAGGGTCAACCCGTACTATTCGTCGGCGTCTGAATGAAAAGGGACTGTATGGTAGATACCCAGAAGATGCAAGCCAGTGTATGCATGGCAGGTCGCCTCCCACATCTTGCTGGTAGAGGTGATTTATCAGCCTGCAGCTGGGCTTGCTTCACATTTGGCTCTGACTGCATCCTGTAAGTGCACTTGGTTTCTGTTTTTGGCATGGATGTAAGGTACCCAGGAAGACCCCACTTCTTACCCGAGACATAAATAAGCCAGGCTGGAGTTTGCCAAAACTTACCTGAGAAAGCCTAAAACGTTTTGGAAGAATGTTCTCTGGTCAGATGAGACAAAAGTAGGGCTTTTTGGGCAAAGGCATCAACATAGAATTTACAGGAGAAAAAAAGAGGCATTCAAAGAAAAGAACACGGTCCCTACAGTCAAACATGGCGGAGGTTCCCTGATGTTTTGGGGTTGCTTTACTGCCTCTGGCACTGGACTGCTTGACCGTGTGCATGCCATTATGAAGTCTGAAGACTACCAACAAATTTTGCAGCATAATGTAGGGCCCAGTGTGAGAAAGCTGTGTCTCCCTCAGAGGTCATGGGTCTTCCAGCAGGACAATGACCCAAAACACACTTCAAAAAGCACTAGAAAATGGTTTGAGAGAAAGCACTGGAGACTTATAAGGTGGCCAGCAATGAGTGCAAACCTGTATCCCATAGAACACCTGTGGAGAGATCTAAAAATGGCAGTTTGGAGAAGGCACCCTTCAAATATCAGGGACCTGGAGCAGTTTGCCAAAGAAGAATGGTCTAAAATTCCAGCAGAGCATTGTAAGAAACCCATTGATGGTTACCGGAAGCGGTTGATCGCAGTTATTTTGGCTAAAGGTTGTGCAACCAAGTATTAGGCTGAGGGTGCCAATACTTTTGTCTGGCCCATTTTTGGAGTTTTGTGTGAAATGATCAATGTTTTGCTTTTTGCTTCATTCTCTTTTGTGTTTCTTCATTGAAGACAAATTAAATGAAGATAATAATACCAAAGAATTTGTGATTGCAATCATTTTCAGGAAGAAACTAAATATTATCTGACAGAATTGCAGGGGTGTCAATACTTTTGGCTACAACTGTATATATTGCAAGGACTATAACATGGGCTGGTTAAACGATGTATTTCATGTTTAAGTCTTCGAAAGGTACAAGAGCTACAGTCCATATGACATGCAGGAGAGCATTAAGAAGGAGGTGAAGGGTGACCTAGAGAATGCTTTCGTCAATCTGGGTGAGTGTTATTTAAGTGTTACATATTCTTTTCCTAACTAATATGTATCACTATCTGGTTTTAATCATTGCTAAATAAGCCAGATGACTCTTATCACTTCAATAAACCTAGCATGATTTCTGGAATGAAACTTCATTATCGCACATCCCTTAATACATTGTGCCAGTTTTGTGATGTCTGTCCTAATCATTTACTGACATTAGTCATTGTCTTTTCCATGATGTTTTCCTATTTCAGTGCAGTGTATTCAGAACAAGCCACTATATTTTGCGGACAGGTTGTACGAATCCATGAAGGTAAATATGTGTGATTCTTCCTATTAGAAAGTTTGTATATGTGATAACTCCCACTTATTTAGCCTTCCCAATTTAATTGCCATATTTAGGGATTAACAGTGACGTGTAGGCCTGGGTCACACAACTGTAGATTCTCTCATGCGGATCAGACTTGGGTCCGAGTTTTCCGAATAGTGTGATCCGATTCTCCTGGACAAGTGAATCAGAGCACACTGTGAGTTGAAGCAGGAGTACGATGTTTCTCCATCTTCTCTATTCTGTGAGAAAACCGACTGCACACAGATGTCATTCGAATCCAGTCTGATTATTTCCATACACCTAGACTTGAATTGGAGGGTGCCATCCATTTTGCACAGAAATTTTCTGTACTAACAAATTGTGAAAAATTCAGGCAACAGCACTGTCACATTGAATAATATTGGTCCAAGTGCTGTCAAATGAAACAGCTGCTAGCATTTGTCCAATGTATATGCTCATGTCAGAGAGCCCTTAATGGGTTTTAGTAGCAGGCAGAACTCCACTCCACTCACTATTGTTAAGGTACCTTTACACACCGCCACTGAGGTGTAGCAACTAATTGGGATATTTGTGACAGTTGCCTTGAAATTGCTACGAAGTAGCAGCGGCGTGTAAATTGGGGAAGTTATCGGGTTGCTCGCAGTTGCTCCGGGTAGCGGTCTCAGAGCCGTGTTCTAAAATCAGAGGCAACCCAAATGCCGAATAGCCCTGGTATTGGCGTGTAAATGGGCGATAGGTATGGAATTTGCTTCTCCAAGTGATTTCCAAGGGGCGTGAAACAGCGTGATGATTTCCACGCCCCATCAGCGATGATTAGTGGGGGCTACTGTGTTACCATTGGCTGTCCCTCAGCAGGGCGCCATATTTAAAGAGCTGTCCATTCCCAGTACACAATTGGAATGGTGTCATGTATTAGCCAGCCTTCCTGCGCAGGCTGGCCAATCATGACACTATTGCGTTGTCCAATCAGCGTGTTAGCGTCACGGAATACACAAGTCTGTCATGCCTATGTTTTGGCTGCGCAGAACATGTACGCCCACATTCCCCTACTGATTGCGGCGTGTGAAGCGGCGACACTATTCCACCGGACGATATCCGCAGGAACAGTTTCAACTTCCAGGGAACCACGATGCCTTTACTTGACTACGCTATGGCGGCGTGTAAGCGCGGCATCGGCGATCGTTAGCAACCGTTAAAAACGTGCACGCGCACGTACGGTTGATACTGATTGCCAGTGATAGTGGCGGCGTGTAAAAGGTACCTTAAGAGGTAGATGCTGATTGTGTAATGTTATCTTCCAGGAATGGGGAGCAATCTGCTCCCGAGCCTGCATCAGATTGGGACCCGACATTGGACATACCAGTATGTCCAATGACGGGAAGGGGTAAAAGTCTTTGCTGGATGGTGTAGTGAAGTTGTCCCCAACCTTTCGTAGTTTAAGGGCCCCTTTACACACGGCTACATTTGTAGCTTGTCACCAGGTAACTTACTGGTTGCAGTGAAATCATGGATACATGATTCCATTTGTACACAGCAACAAGATAGAACCATGTATCCATGATTTCACTGCAACCAGTAAGTTACCTGGTGACAAGCTACAAATGTAGCCGTGTGTAAAGGTACCCTCAGAGCCAGGTTCAGCTCTGGAAAATGGTTGTGAACTGCAGTCAAAGCCCTAAACAGTATTAACACCCCAGAGTCCTATATTACCGCCATAATAACATCTAAATCAGGGGTCTCAAACACGCGGCCCGAGGGCCGCATGCGGCCCCTGGGGCTTCACTATGCGGCCCGCGGCACCTTGGACAACTTAATGATGCATCACTCCAGTGCAGCGGTCCGCTGCAGTCCCCGTTGTGTGATGACTTCTGTCCGCGGCACTAACAAGCTCTGCCACTCAGCAAGATCAATGCAAGCTGCCAGCCAATGAGAGGTCCGCAGCTGATGGCGGAATATGATGTCATATGCGGGCCTCTGGCTGGCAGATTACATTGATCTTGCTGAGCAACAGAGCTTGTCTGAGCAGTGGCTGGAGGAAGTCATAGCACAGCGGAGGCGGGAAGGCAGCACAACTGGGTCCGCGGCGGCCCCCTGCACTGGAGCAATGCATCATTAAAGTGAGAAGTGAGTGTGTGTGAGGGTGTGTCTATGAGGGTTAGTGTGTGAGGGTGTGCATTTGTGAGTGAGGATAAGTGTATAAAAGTGTGTGTGTATGAGTGTGTGTGTGTATGACAGAGTGTGTGTGTGGGTATGTGTGTGAGGGTGTATGTAAGTGTGTAAAAAGAAGGTAAAACAGGATGGGGCATCATTATAAAAGTAGATCAGGATGGGGGACATACCTAGAAAAGGGGATCAGGATAGGGGACATCAGTACAAAAGGGGACCAGGATGCGGGACCTTACTACAAAAGGGGTCCAGGATGGGGGACATCACTACTAAGGGGGATCAGGATGGGAGACATTACTAGAAAAGGGGATCAGGATGGGGGACATCACTACTAGAAAAGGGGATCAGGATGGGGGATATCATTAGAAAAGGGTATCACGATGGGGACATCACTACAAAAGGGAACCGGGATGAGGGACATCACTACTAAAGGGCATCGGGATGGGGGACAACACTACTAAAGGGGATCGGGATGGGGGACAACACTACTAAAGGGGATTGGGATGGGACATCACTAGAAAAGGGGATCAGGAAGGGGACATGACTACAAAAGGGGATCAGGATGGGAGACCTCACTACAAAAGGAGATCAGTATGGGGATATCACTACAAAAGGGGACCAGGATGGATGGAGGACATCCCTAGAAAAGGGGATCAGGATGGGGGACATCACTAGAAAAGGGGATCAGGATGGGGGACATCAGTAGAAAAGGACATTACTACAAAATGGGGACATTACTACAAGAAGGGGATCATTATTTGTACTTTCCTACATTGAGCAAAAAATTCTGGTATTACTAAAAATATCAGTCCTACAAGGGATGCGGCCCTCCGATATAAATGTTTTTCTATGTGCGGCCCACCAACCCAGATGAGTTTGAGACCCCTGATCTAAATCGTCCCCACAGAAATCACATCAAGACTTTGTGTCCCCTTCCTTACAGACAGCAGACTTACAGCCAGTATTTCCATTTTCTACACTACATCAAGCACACCACACTTGCACCCGGCTTCAAGTACTCTTCTAACTAGCAGTATCATCTTGTCTCCTTCACACCAGTGATAAAGTTGCCATTATTTATTTTTTTCTTATTTCAGGGCAAAGGAACAAAGGATAAAGTACTGATTAGAAATATGGTTTCCCGAAGTGAAGTGGACATGCTGAAAATCAGATCAGAGTTTAAGAAGAAATATGGCAAATCTCTGTCTTACTTCATTGGTGTAAGTGTTACAGCACATCTGTCTTCTAAATCATTGCGAGGCTAGTGAAAGGTGGAAAGGGAGTTGAGCAAAAATGCCCATATGACTAAGTGTGCAGCAGTATGTGTATACATGTATGTGCATATGTATGTATATGTGTGTGTTTGTATATATAATATAATATATAAAAAATACGGCCCCTTTCACATCAGTGTTTTTTTCAAATTACAGCAGATCCAGCAGATTTCCCGCATCTTAAGGCCACTTTACACGTCACGATATCGCAACGCAACTACGATAAAAAGTCACATGGTACGGGCGTTGCTGTTGATATCGTGGTGTCGTGTAAATGGGCAACGCAACTCAAAATCAATGAAACTACGATATCGTTTGTGGATTGTGCATGCTCTTCAACCGTACAATATTGGCTTGACGATTTGGCATGATCGTGCTGTGTGACAGCGTAACTACGATTTGGAGCGCAACTTCCCCTATTCACTACAATGTTAATTGGTTGTTCCCTGAGTTGCTCAGACGCAGTGTGCATGAGGGGCGTACGACATCGTAGTTGCGTTGCCTGTCGATATCTCCCTGTGTAACATCTCCTATGCGATCCTGGACAAGTGCCAAAAACGTGTGCGCTCCCGTGAAATCGTATGCAATATCGGAACTATATTGTGACGTGTAAAGCGGCCTTAACGGTCTCACTTGCGGCACACTTGCGGCAAGCCCCATGCATTGTCTATGGGGAGTGCCGCAAATGCGGTATTGCCGTGGTTCCAGCACTTGCGGCAGTTGCAGCCGCAAAAAAAAAAAAACGCTGCTGACCGCGTTTTTTTTCGCTTCCGCAAGTGCCGGATCATGGCAATACTGCACTTGCCGCAAACCCCATAGACAACGCATGGAGCTTGCTGCAAGTGTGCCGCAAGTGCAACCGTTAGGCGGCAGATGTAGGAAATCTGACGCAATTTGAAAAAAACACTGATGTGAAAGGGGCCTTAGTGTATATAAATATACATTTTTATTTATGGGTTACGAATACTCTTTTTTTTTTTTTTTTCCTCTCCATCAATTGGGTACTACTCTCACAATGGTTGAATCTGTCACATACGCTACAGTGGTACAACACAAGACTTGTATCCGAAAGTAACCTCACACAAGATGTATTTGCTGCCGCAGTATCTGCACCAAACTGTACAGTCATTGCTGTAGCTTCCGTTGCACTGATGCTGTGTCTGTACCTCACAGCGAGAAATCTGCCGTCTGTATCCACAGCATACATTTACGCTGAACAAATGTGCGTTGGTCACTTTACAATGCAGGTTTTCTCTGCAGCACGTGGATGGATTCTTTACAGTTGCATCCACATTAGAACTGTAAAACAGTGGATTTACTGTCTGGAAATTATAGTTGGAAAATCTGCTGCAAATACATCTCTTGTGAGGCACATGGACCAGATAGAATTGGCGGCGGTGGTGAGGAATTGGCCCGTTAAGGACCTCAGATTATGATTCTTTTGGGGACCTCTTAGACAATGTGTGGAAGCGTATCTGTACATTTATTGTAAACATTCATGTAAATGACTCAAACTAATCACATTTCTTTCTTCTACACAGCATATGATTCTTAATTATAAGGTGGAATTATCTTTAAACCTACACCCTCATAGATGTTGTTCTGCCAAAATATTTTCCTGCAATTCTATTTTTTTTACTTATTTTTTTTTTGTTACAGCAAGATACAAAAGGAGATTACCAGCGCGCCCTGCTCAACCTGTGTGGCGGTGATGACTGAGCTCTTGAAAACCTGCCCTCCTGCCTTCCTGCTTGTCTTAACTCAAAAGCCTGCAGAGGTTCCGATAGCCTCTAATCCCAGAGTCGTAACCTGTTTCTATCCAGTATAATGACCAAAACAATTCTCCCATCTTGAAAAATATATATTTTTTTTTCTGTACTTTGTCTCCAATGTTTTCATATTTTTATTTCTGATGTTTACAAGTGTATTCAACCAATGAAAAGTAATAAGGTATATTGGAAGTTTATGTTTGTCAAATTGTATTCTTGTAATGCAGAGCTACATGCCCTTGGTATGGAAGTGAAATTATCCCAATCAATTTAAATGGGTTTCTTATGAACTGAAACAATTTATACAACATTCGAACGTTCCAGGGTTTATATTCCATTCCAAACATGCAAATATCTATATTCTATATACATGCATACGATGGCTCTCTGATTTTCCTTAAAGGGAACCTGTTAGCTCGATTTTGTAACGGAAAGACAACTGTAATGGTGCTGCAATACTGAGGAATTTGATACTTTTCCTATCGCCATGACAGCACCCACCGAGAGAGGGGATCCACCCACCAGGACAGGAAACCTACAGATAAAAAGGGGCGGTCCCCCTCGCCTCCTCAGTTGGTTTCCTGCCCTTGTGAGAGGAACCTACAGATGAAGATCTTCTTACCTAGGGCCTGAGGCTTCCATGCGGGACCGAGTGAGATCAGTGGAATCCGGGTCTTGGAGGCAGCGTCAGAGGAGCCCTGAGCCTGCAGTCTCCCTCGTCGGTTGGTTCTATCAGCACGACCCAGTGTCCGGGTGGTGCCGCCCTGGGTTGTGCGGGCACAACCTGGGGCAGTCCCCAGTGCTTGTCCAGCGATGCAGGGCGGGCTGGACGAGGAGATGTGCCACCCTGCGTCGCACGCCAGCCGGTTTCCGGGATTCCCGGTGCGCATGCGCGTCAGCCGACGGACGCGCCCTTTGAACCGGAAGTGCACGTCACTTCCGGGGGTCCGGAGGAGGACGCATCTGGCGGGAAATTCAAGGATGAAGCAGCGTTCCAGGCCCGGTGAGCTGCCTATGATGTCTTTCCCCATGGATGCGGAGCAGCACCCCGAAGGGTGCCAGCCAGCAGGCCTGGAGTACCAGCAGAGACAGCAGCAGCAAGCAGAACTCCAAAGCTGCCTATTCCGGAATAAGAGCGCTCCAAGGAGGTTAAGAAGGAGAAGGACTCTACATTGACTGCTGGGACTCGACCTACTGAATCGGTACCTGTTCATGTCAGCATCTGGGGTGAGTTCTGATTGCATAATCATCTCCTGTGCTGCTCCCCCCTCTCTCTCTCTTTTTTTCTCTCTTCTGTGTATCATTCTGACCCAGATGTCGTGACTACATCCTGTTCCAATCCAAAGTTTTCTGGGACTTCTTTTGCACTCCCAGGGGCACAAATGTTTTTGCTCAACGACTAGGTGTCTTCAGTAATGGTACCTTTACACGCCGCCACTGCAGGATGGATACCAACGGCTACTTCACGTGCACGAGCACGCCCAAACGGTTACCAACGGGAAACGCACCCTCTTTACACGCCGCCACAAGGTGCGCTACGCTACACTACATCTACAGCTAGCTACATCGCCGGGTGTCTCAAGTAGCCATCTGTAGCTCATTTACACACCGCTACAACCAGCTACTATGGGCGTACCTGGTGCAGCAGGGACAGCACATAGGCGTGCCACAATTGTGGATTACGAGACGTCCGTACGCTGATAGGAGAAAGCAAAAATACCATGATTGGGCAGGCATCGCAGGAGGCAGATTAATACTTGACGCTCGAGCAATTGTGTAGTGTGACTCGTCAGCTCCTTAAATATGCCGCCCTGTGCGGCGACAACCAATCGCAACGCAGGAGCTTCCTCCAATGATCGCTGAAGGGGGCGCGGAAACCCGACCCTGTGTCACGCCCCAGCTACATAGCATGGTGTAGAAACAACCCTTCTGTTCCTTCTTTACACGCCGATACAGCTCGCTACAATCGGCTTTGTTGCCATCTGTTTATGGGCAGTGCACGGATACAGATGTATCTGTAGCCGGCTGTGTCGTCCCGTCTTCAGACGCCGCTACTACGGGCGATATTGGCGCGACAAGCTACATTTGTAGCCTGTAGCGGGTTGTATCCATCCTGTTGTGGCGGCGTGTAAAGGTACCATAAGGGCGAAAGTGGGCAGGGTTCTGGTCAACCCCGTTCTTTCCCTACAACAGGCCATGTCTCTGATGGGAACTACAGTGCCTACAAGTAGTATTCAACCCCCTGCAGATTTAGCTGGTTGACACATGCGGAATTAACTTGGCATTGTGACATTTGGACTGTGGATCAGCCTGGAAGTGGGAAATGCACTGCAGCCAAAAAGATTTTTAAATTTTTTTTTTTTTTTTTTTTTTTTCAAGCGTTAAAAGTTAATTCAGAGGGTCATTTATTATTCAACCCTCAAACCACCAGCATTCTGTTTGGTCCCCCTAAAGTATTAAGAAGTAGTTCAGGCACAAAGAACAATGAGCTTCACATGTGTGGATTAATTATCTCTTTTGCCAGCCTTTTCTGACTATTTAAGACCCTCCCCAAACTTGTGAACAGCACTCATACATGGTCAACATGGGAAAGACAAAGGAGCATTCCAAGGCCATCAGAGACAAGATCGTGGAGGGTCACAAGGCTGGCAAGGGGTACAAAACCCTTTCCAAGGAGTTGGGCCTACCTGTCTGCACTGTTGGGAGCATCATCCGGAAGTGGAAGGCTTATGGAACTACTGTTAGCCTTCCACGGCCTGGACAGCCTTTGAAAGTTTCCTCCCGTGCCGAGGCCAGGCTTGTCCGAAGAGTCAAGGCTAACCCAAGGACAACAAGGAAGGAGCTCTGGGAAGATCTCATGGCAGTGGGGACATTGGTTTCAGTCAATACCATAAGTAACGTACTCCACCGCAATGGTCTCCGTTCCAGACGAGCCTGTAAGGTACCTTTACTTTCAAAGCGTCATGTCAAGGCTCGTCTACAGTTTGCTCATGATCACTTGGAGGACTCTGAGACAGACTGGTTCAAGGTTCTATGGTCTGATGAGACCAAGATCGAGATCTTTGGTGCCAACCACACACGTGACGTTTGGAGACTGGATGGCACTGCATACGACCCCAAGAATACCATCCCTACAGTCAAGCATGGTGGTGGCAGCATCATGCTGTGGGGCTGTTTCTCAGCCAAGGGGCCTGGTCATCTGGTCCGCATCCATGGGAAGATGGATAGCACGGCCTACCTGGAGATTTTGGCCAAGAACCTCCGCTCCTCCATCAAGGATCTTAAGATGGGTCGTAATTTCATCTTCCAACAAGACAACGACCCAAAGCACACAGCCAAGAAAACCAAGGCCTGGTTCAAGAGGGAAAAAATCAAGGTGATGGAGTGGCCTAGTCAGTCTCCTGACCTTAACCCAATTGAAAACTTGTGGAAGGAGCTCAAGAATAAAGTCCACATGAGACACCCAAAGAACCTAGATAACTTGGAGAAGATCTGCATGGAGGAGTGGGCCAAGATAACTCCAGAGACCTGTGCCGGCCTGATCAGGTCTTATAAAAGACGATTATTACCTGTAATTGCAAACAAGGGTTATTCCACAAAATATTAAACCTAGGGTTGAATAATAATTGACCCACACTTTTATGTTTAAAATTTATTAAAATTCAACTGAGCAACATAACCTTTTTGGTTTGTAAGATTTATGCTTCTGTTAATAAATCCTACTCTCGTTTGCAGTTTAAAGGCTCTAACTTATTTGCATCATCTCAAACCACCTAAATCTGCAGGGGGTTGAATACTACTTGTAGGCACTGTATATCCCAGCTATTCCTTGGGCACAATTCCACTATCGCAGTCTACAACATGAAGTACTAAGGAGAAGGAGTCCCTGCAGGGTCAGTTGGAGGCCAGGCTGTGTCTTTCCCCTTCCACAAGAGACTCTCTAGCCTTGTGGATGATTCCACGTTGCTTACCCGGGGAGTTGCCTGGTCTATTGCTCCGGACTTTATAATGACGCCCGATGCCAGTCCCTCGGGGTGGGGGGCCCATTTGGTTATCTCCTGGCCCGGGGTCGATAGACTCCCGAGGTAGACTTGGGCTCTTCCAATCTGCAGACGTTGCGGACGGTCAAGTGTGTGTGCTCCTCAGATTCCTGCCTCGCCTCCGCACCTCGCATGTCAGAATTCAGACGGACTACACGGTGGTCTGCATACATCACCAGCGGGGGACCTGGTCCCCCTCTCTCCTGTCCACCATGTCCGGCATCCTTCGCATTGCCGAAGTGAATTTCCTCTCCCTGACGGCTCTACACTTCCGGGGCATAGGCAACGCCTGTGCAGCCTTCATCATCCCTCACTCTCTCAGACAGGGGGAGTGGGTTCTGACCAGAGAGGTGTTCAACAGGAGAGTGCACCTATTGGGGGTCCCAGAGATAGACCTGTTTGCGACCAGGGGGAGCAGACAGGTTCAGCGCTTTGCTTTCCTGCACCTCTCGGAGGCCAGAGGTGGTGTCTGCTCTGCAGGTGCCTTGGGATTATCTGTTGGCTTATGTCTTTCCTCTGTTCTGTCTGCTCCCACCGGTTCTCGGTTCTTCGCAACATCCAGGAGGAGGGAGCGTGAATCATCCTGATAGCCCCTTCTGGCCAGGGAGACCCTGGTTTTCCTGGTGGGGGGGGCATGTCGGGTTCCAACCCTTGGGTTCTCCCGGTGGATCGTGGGCTGCTCTCTCAAGGTCCGATTTCTCATCCGCAGGCAGACGGTCTGCATCTGGCGGTCTGGAGTTTGAGAGGCAGCTCATGAGCTGCTGGGGGGTTCTCTGCCTCTTTGGGTTCTACCGTCCTCAGCAGTAGAAATGAGGTGACCACACACCTGTATGGTAGAGTCTGGCAAAAAATGTTTGCATTTTTCTTCTGGGGGCCTTTCTGCCTAGGTTCCGATTCTGGCCATTCTAGTCTTTTTGCAGAAGGGTAATAAGTTGGGTCTGGCTGTCAGTACACTTGAGGATCCAAGTCTCGGCACTGAGTGCCCTGTTTATTTGTGCTGTAGCAGGTGCCCAATGGGTGTCCCGTTTTATCCGTGCACTTCCCTTGCCTAGCGCCCTGGGACCTGCATTTGCATTTAGACACATTGTGGGGTCCTCCCTTTGACCACTGCTTCCATTGACCAGTTGCCCTTTACAATGGCCTTATTGGTAGCTTTGACGTCTGCTAGGCGGGTGGGTGACCTCCAGGCATTATCAGTAGTCCCCCCCCCCCCCCATTTCCTACCAGTGTTCCCAGATAGGTTGATACTTAAGACAGACCCTTCCTATCTCTCTGAAGTTTCATTTCCATTTCTTAGAAGCCATGAAATTGTCCTGCCTTCCTTCTATGGTACGCCTTCTACCCCTTAGGAGTTGAATTTTCAGAAGCTAGATGTGAGGCGGATGGTACTTGTGTATTTTGTTTGGACTCGGCCTTAGAGGTAGGGTAGGGCCTTGTTTGTCTCATTCCAGGGTTTTTGAAAAGGAGCGAGTTCCACAAAGCGCACCATTTCCCGATGGCTTCAGGCGGCTATATGCTCGGCCTCTTCCACAAACGGTGAGCAGCCTCCTGATGGCATTACAGCCCATTCCATGCGGGCCTTGTCTGCTTCATGGGCTGAACGTGCTATATATTTTTATTGAATCCTTCTGTACGGCGGCTACCTGGGCCTCACCCTCTGCCTTTTTTCGGCACTAACTTCTTGACTTGTCCTCTTCTTCTGACCAGTGGCGTAACTACCGGCATAGCAGCCGTAGCGGTCGCTTTGGGGCCCGGCGCTTGTGGGGGGCCCGGACCCAGCGCCGCTACGCTGCTATACCGGCAGCTGCGCCTGCGATACCTGTTCTCTCGTGTGTGGCCGTCAGGTGTGGGGGTGGGGGCCCGGCGGGGGGCGCCCGCGCCCGACGGGGCCCCTTGTGAGGTGGATGCAGCAGCCGCCGCTCCTATTCAAAGCGGCCGCAGGCGCCGCACACAGAGATCATCAAAGGGGCTGCCGCCGCCAGTCTGTAGCCCCCTTCTGCCTGCCTGCCTGACCTTGTGTGTTCTCTGCAGCAGTCTGCACCGGAGTTGGTCTCCGCCCCCTGGCCGGCCTGTGACCTCGCTCCGAGTGAGTCCTTATCCTTAGTACTGGTAACTTACTGACCGAGTGACCGATCACACTCACAGCACAGCAGTCAACAAGCAGGATTGGAAGGAGCTGCTGCTGCACTGAGCCCGGAGTGAGGGTGAGAGGCGCCGCTAATAACAATATTTATTGACAGTGAGCAGCCGGCAGCATGGGGAGGCCTTACTGTGAGGGGGGGCTTCTATATACCCTGTGTGTGCTGCTGGGACCCTATGAGCTGTATATACCCTGTCTGTGTGTGCTGCTGGGACCCTGGGAGCTGTATATACCCTGTCTGTGTGTGCTGCTGGGACCCTGGGAGCTGTATATACCCTGTCTGTGTGTGCTGCTGGGACCCTGGGAGCTGTATATACCCTGTCTGTGTGTGCTGCTGGGACCCTGGGAGCTGTATATACCCTGTCTGTGTGTGCTGCTGGGACCCTGGGAGCTGTATATATACCCTGTCTGTGTGTGCTGCTGGGACTCTGGGAGCTCAGCTGTATACCCTGTGTGTGCTGGGACTCTGGGAGCTGTATACCCTGTGTGTGCCGGGACTCTGGGAGCTGTATACCCTGTGTGTGCCGGGACTCTGGGAGCTGTATACGGCTGTCTGCGTGTGCTGGGGGACTCTGGGAGCTGTATACGGCTGTCTGCGTGTGCTGGGGGACTCTGGGAGCTGTATACGGCTGTCTGCGTGTGCTGGGGGACTCTGGGAGCTGTATACGGCTGTCTGCGTGTGCTGGGGGACTCTGGGAGCTGTATACGGCTGTCTGCGTGTGCTGGGGGACTCTGGGAGCTGTATACGGCTGTCTGCGTGTGCTGGGGGACTCTGGGAGCTGTATACCCTGTGTGTGCCGGGACTCTGGGAGCTGTATACGGCTGTCTGTGTGTGCTGGGGGACTCTGGGAGCTGTATACGGCTGTCTGCGTGTGCTGGGGGACTCTGGGAGCTGTATACGGCTGTCTGCATGTGCTGGGGGACTCTGGGAGCTGTATACCCTGTGTGTGCCGGGACTCTGGGAGCTGTATACGGCTGTGTGTGTGTGCTGGGGGACTCTGGGAGCTGTATACCCTGTGTGTGCCGGGACTCTGGGAGCTGTATACCCTGTGTGTGCCGGGACTCTGGGAGCTGTATACGGCTGTCTGTGTGTGTGGGGGACTCTGGGAGCTGTATACCCTGTGTGTGTCGGGACTCTGGGAGCTGTATACCCTGTGCTGGGAGCTGTATACCCTGTGCTGGGAGCTGTATACCCTGTGCTGGGAGCTGTATACCTTGTGCTGGGAGCTGTATACCCTGTGCTGGGACTCTGGGAGCTGTATACCCTGTGTGTGCTGGGACTCTGGGAGCTGTATACCCTGTGTGTGTCGGGACTCTGGGAGCTGTATTCCCTGTGCTGGGAGCTGTATACCCTGTATACCACCACTGGGGCCTGTATATACCACCACTGGGGCCTGTATATACCACTGGGGCTGCTGTATATACCACTGGGGAGGCTGCTGTATACCACTGGGGCTGCTGTATGTACTGCTGGGGCCTGTATATACCACTGGGGAGGCTGCTGTATACTACCACTGGGGAGGCCTGTATACCACTGGGGGGCCTGTATACCTGTGCTGGGGTCCACCCTCGGCTTATACACGAGTCAATAGGTTTTCCCAGATTTTGGGGGCAAAAGTAGGGGGGTCGGCTTATACACGGGTCGGCTTATACACGAGTATATACGGTAAACTGGGTGGCGTCAGACTGTTAACACCGATTCGGTAATGGGGTGTGTCTTGAAGGGGGCGTGTCATTGGGGGCGTGTCTTGGAGGGGGCCCCGTTCAAAAGTTTGCTATGGGGCCCTGCCAGTTCTAGTTACGCCCCTGCTTCTGACCTAGCCTTCGGGAGGCCGGTTCTTAATACTGTGGTCCCTCCCAGGTGATGGTCTCTGCAAGTCTCTCGGTGGGTGCTGTCATGGCGATAGGAAAATCTGAGATTACTTACCGGTAATCGTATTTTACGGAGTCCATGACAGCACCCACTCACTTCCCACTCTTTCGTTTCATTTTTTGACGTGATGGTCTTTAATTGTTATTATTCTTTGTATTGCTTTCGTGTGTTGTCACTTGCCACGGGTTGACACTTGTTGCCTGAGGGTTTTGTGTGCCCCTTTTCACCTCTTATGGTGATGGTCTGCTAGTATTATTATTAATTATCATTGTGTTTGTGTATTTATACGGTTATGGCGGTTCCTCCAATTTCTCTGTAACCCAACTGAGGAGGCGAGGGGGACCGCCCCTTTTTATCTGTAGGTTTCCTGTCCTGGAGGGCAGATCCCCTCTCTCGGTGGGTGCTGTCATAGACTCCATAAAATACGATTACCGGTAAGTAATCTCAGATTTTACAGAACTAAATTTCAGTGCCCAGAGGCCAAATTGTGCACTGGGTCTCCTCCTTGTTATTCCCCAGCCCCTCTGCCTGCCTCCAGTCTTTGATTGACAGGTTACTACTGAGATATCACAGAGGAGGAAGGTCATTCACAGACTGGAGGGGCAGGTGCAATTGTAGGCAAGGAGGGCAAGCTCCAGTGCACAGTCCAGCCCCTGTGCACTAAAAATCTTATTAGCAGAAAACTTCAAATGGTGATTAAAGAACAACAACAAAGCAGATTTCATTACAAAAGGTATCAATTTAATCAGTATTACAACATCATTACAGTCATGTCCTTACTTTAGTTGTGCTGACAGGTTGTCTTTAAATACTTGTATTTAGCAAAATCACCAGCCTTAGTAGCACAAGTGTTTATTTTCCAGGCCCTAGAATCCCCCATTTATTAAAACAATGATTTGGGGCAGTTATAGATATATCGACTTGTCTGAGGGATGATCTCAGCCAAGCAGTGCTCCAATTTCCAGCCCCCAGTGAGGCGGATAGGTTGGCATGTCAAATACTTTAATAGCTGTCCATTGTTACTGAGCGCATACTTAATCTTTTGAACTTCTTTTTAGCCATTTTGTCTTTATAAACCTGAAGTGGTTAAAAGAAGTGACCTGAGCATTCTTGAGAAGGCTTCTTCTTTGAACTACTCTCTAGTTTAATACAGTTTATAATAATTAAAAAAATAATAGTAAAAAAAGCCATCAGCCAAAAAGATGATGCAAAGAAATCCTTCAGGACAAAAGAGTGTCTTCCAGAAAAAACATGCCAAAAGAAAGTCACATGCACATTCCCTACAAGGCTTGTGCGAGACACGTGTTCAGCCAAAGACTAATGAAGTTTAAGTACGATACCATTAATTTTTATATTTAAAAAAAAAAAATTACACAAACCACCCTTTCCTCGCTTTTTTCCCTTTAAGTATATTATAGAGAAAAAAAAAGTTTTATTAAGGGTGGAGGCACACTAGGGGCGTGAAAACCGAGCATTTTGTACGCTAGCCATTTCTGCGACTGCGTCGCGTATTTGTCCGCGATCGCGGTGCAAGTTGTGTGCGAGTGCGGTGTGAGTGGGGTGCATTTGCAGTGCGAGTGCGTTTTTTCAGTCACAAACAGCGATCCGTGTGTAAGGTGTTTTTGAGGGTGTGATTGGCCTGCCCCCAAGCTCTGCCCAGCAGCACCAAGGTTGTTCCTAGATTCCAATCTGGACCAATTTGGAATCAGCTTGTACTTCCTTTTCTGCTGATCACGTACAAGCGTATTTCGCGCATGTAACTCGCCTCATCTGCTGTTTTGATGCGAGAAAGACACGCACCCATTGACTTTCATTGCCCGCACGCGCGCCGAAATCGCACACAAACGCAGCATGCTGCGAGTGGAATCGCATTGCCGGCGACATGCGAGAGGCGACCACGGAAAATGCACCACTGTGCCCTGGCCAATTTCTTAACAGCAGTGCGAGTGACATGTGTTTTATCCCGGCGTAAGACTCGTGTGAGTCTCACGCCAGTGTGCCTTCTGCATAAAGAATGAAAGTGTGCCTGATCTTCATTGGCAACAGGTGTGAGCAGTAGCCTCAATGCGGGAGCTTGTAGACTGTATCCAGACTGTGAAACATATTAGGCTGTGGGTACACGTTGTGTACTTTGATACGTATTTGAGTGCAAATTTGTACCAAAACCTGAAGGGAATCCTGATGCTGCAAAGTCAATGAGAATCCTGAAGTGTAATAAATGTAGTATTTTCTCCTTTGGAGCAGAAATAAATCTACAGCATGACAGTTATTGAAGCATTTTTGCAGCAGATTTCACCCATTCTAATGAATGGAAAAAATCTGCACCAAAAGCCCATGGCAAACGCACCTTTTTGCCGCTGCGTTCTTCCTACCCAGAGATGCAGAAATTTCTGCACCAAATCCTAAATGTGTGCACATACCCCTAAGGGTATGTTCCTACGATCCGGAGATACTGCATCCTGTATGCATTGTCTCTTCTCTTGCGGGGATGTTGGGCATCTCTGAGGGTGAATTCAGCCACCTGTGCCCATGGTCAGGGCACGGCGGCTTATCCCTGCATTGACCCGCCGAGATCGCCTCTGAGTCTGCAGCGCTAAGGGCCCTTTCACATCAGCGTTTTTTTCAAATCTCGGCAGATGCGGTGAAAAAAACGCATCTGCCGCGATTACCGCATACCGGCTGCACTTGCGGCACGGTTGCGGTAAACGCCATACAAGGTATAGGCGGACTTGCGGCAGGTGCGGCAAGTGCGGTTTTGGCACTTGCGGCAGGTGCGGCAGTGAAAAAAACCGCGGCTGACAGCATTTTTTTTCGCGGCCGCACCTGCCGCAAGTGCCAAAACCGCACTTGCCGCACCTGCCGCAAGTCCGCCTATACCTTGTATGGCGTTTACCGCAACCGTGCCGCAAGTGCAGCCGGTATGCGGTAATCGCGGCAGATGCGGTTTTTTCACCGCATCTGCCGCGATTTGAAAAAAATGCTGATGTGAAAGGGCCCTAAACTAACATGCTGCAGACAAGCGGAAACATTGAAAGATGCCCCGCATGTCAGTTAATGCTGTGTACAAAGGAAGCATGGTGGGCATGGGATTTCTTATAAATCCCATCCACTGTGCTTGTACTGTTGAACACAATGGAAATACGCTGCATCCAAAATGCTGCTAATACTAATTGTGGGAACGTGGTCTAAAGGGAATCTTTCAGCAGGTTCTTACTATGGAATCTGAAGACAGCATGATGGGTCAACACACTGATTTCAGCAATGCCTCTATTATCAAGTTCCGTGCTGCTATTTACCTACAATGTGTGTCAACTAGTCTGACATGCCCGCTGCTGTGATTAACTGCTCACTGTCTATAGACATGGTTCATACAGAGCCTGATGTAAGTGAGAGTAGTTTTCTGAGCTATGCAACATGATAAATCTAAAATCCTTTGTTAGAACTGCTGTACTCGGTAATCTGTAAGTCATCATTGGATTTAGGTCCGTTTGTCTACATCATGCTGCTTTCAGTTGAGATAGGAAAATCCATCTGACAAATTTAGACTTTAAATGGAATCCTCAGCAGGTTTTTGCTATTTAATTTGAGGATAGCATACTGTAGGGATTAAGGCCCCTTTCACACTAGCGTTTTTTTACAATAGCAAATTCGGAATTTCGCATCTCGCCTAACAACGACTTGCAGTACACTTGCGGCAAGTGCGGTATAGCCATGGTTCAGGCAGTTGCAGCTGCGAAAAAAAATAGACAATGCATGGGCTTGTTACAAGTGTGCTGCAAGTGCGGCCATTGTGCGGCAGATGCGCTAGATCTGCCGCAATTTGCAAATTGTAAAAAAACGCTAATGTGAAAGGGGCCTAAAATAGTGATATCTGCGATGTGTCACATATCAAGCTGTGTGCTGTTGTCTTAAGGCCCTGTCTCACATAACGATATATTAGAGACATCGTTGTAACTGTGACGTTACAACGATCTCTCCAGCGATGTCGCTATGTGTGACACTTTGCAGCGATCAGGCCCCTGCTGTGAGGTTGCGATCGCTGCAAAGTGCTGCGGGTCATTTTTTGATCGTTGGTTCCCCGCTGGTCAGCAACGCATCACTGCTTAGTGACAGTGAGAAACCAGCGATCAGTGACCTCACAGGGTGGTAACCATGGTAAACACGGGTATCCAGGCAGCGCGCGCTGCCTAGATACCCGGTGTTTACTATAGTTACCAGCAGGGGTGAACATAACCCTCCCTTCCACCTGAGTGCAGAGCTGGAGGGGTGCTTTCAGAGGCACCCGTGCTGAACTGAGGAGCAGGGGGGAGCAGGCTGGGGATTGCAGCTGCAGCGGTCCTGTTCTCAGTGCTATAAGAAATGTACAGTCATGGCCAAACATTTTGAGAATGATACAAATATTAATTTTAACAAAGTCTACTGCTTCAGTTTTTCTAATGGCAATTTGCATATACTTCAGAATGTCATAAAGAGTGATCAGCTTAACAGCAATTACTTGCAAAGTCAATATTTGCCTAGAAAATTAACTTTAACCCCCAAAACACATTTCAACATCATTGCAGTCCTGCCTTAAAAGGAGCAGCTTACATCGTTTTAGTGATTGTTCCATTAACACAGGTCTGGGTGTTGATGAGGACAGGGCTGGCGATTAATCAGTCATGATTAAGGAAGAATGACACCACTGGACACTTTAAAAGGAGGCTGGTGCTTGGTATCATTGTTTCTCTTCAGTTAACCATGGTTATCTCTAAAGAAACACGTGCAGCCATCATTGAACTGCCCAAAAATGGCCTACTGGGAAGAGTATCGCAGCTAGAAAGATTGCGTCTCAGTCAACAATCTATCGCATCATCAAGAACTTCAAGGAGACAGCGTCCATTGTTGTCAAAAAGGCTCCAGGCCCCAAGAAAGACCAGCAAGCGCCAGGACAGTATCTTAAAACTGTTTCAGCTGCGGGATCGGACTACCAGCAGTGCCAAGCTTGCTCAGGAATGGCAGCAGGCTGGTGTGAGTGCTTCTGCACGCACTGTGAGGCAGAGACTCTTTGAGCAAGGCCTGGTTTCAAGGAGGGCAGCAAAGAAGCCACTTCTCTCCAGAAAAAACATCAGGGACCGACTGATATTCTGCAAAAGGTACAGGGAGTGGACTGCTGAGGACTGGGGTAAAGTCATTTTCTCTGATGAATCCCCTTTTCGATTGTTTGGGACATCTGGAAAACAGCTTATTCTGAGAAGAAGAGGTGAGCGCTACCACCAGTCTTGTCTCATGCCAACTGTCAAGCATCCTGAAACCATTCATGTGTGGGGTTGCTTTCAGCCAAGGGAATCGGCTCACTCACAGTCTTGCTTAAAAACACAGCCATGAATAAAGAATGGTACCAGAATGTCCTCCAAGAGCAACTTCTCCCAACTGTCCAAGAGCAGTTTGGCGCCCAACAATGCCTTTTCCAGCATGATGGAGCACCTTGCCATAAAGTAAAGGTGATAACTAAATGGCTCAGGGAACAAAACATAGAGATTTTGGGTCCATGGCCTGGAAACTCCCCAGATCTTAATCCCATTGAAAACTTGTGGTCAATCATCAAGAGACGGGTGGACAAACAAAAACCAACAAATTCTGGCAAAATGCAAGCATTGATTATGCACGAATGGACTGCTATCAGTCAGGATTTGGTCCAGAATTGATTGAGAGCATGCCACGGGAGAATTGCAGAGGTCCTGAAAGAAGAAGGGTCAACACTGCAAATATTGACTTGCTGCATTAACTCATTTCTGTCAATATAACCTTTTGGTACTCATAATATGATTGCAATTATATTTCTGTATGTGATATAAACATCAGACAAACACAAATAAAAACCAGAGGGCAGCAGATCATGTGAAAATATCATTTTGAGTCATTCTCAAAACTTTATGGCCAGACTGTACCACAGAAAGGTGTGTGTGTGCGTGGGTTTTAGCTTTCTGAGCTCTGCTACATCCTAAGAACTGTCATTATGCCTCCACTGCTGCTCCCAGTAAACTAAGGTCGGTTTCACACTTGTGTTCGGAATGCAGCACAAGTGAACGCAGTGAAATGCATGCGTACTGCGTCCCTATGTTTAACACGGGAGACACATAGTTTCTGCGTTTGCCTGTGTTGCGTACGGATGCACATATCCTCTGCACCTTCTGAACACATATTGGAATTTTCTGCACTTCAGGAGGCCCCCAGCGTCCTTATATGCAGAAACAGTGAATGGATACACACTGCCATCTACAGGCAAATGCAGCGTTTGTTTATTTTTTTCTACAGTGGTGACAAAAAGCAGCTCCTCCCAGCCTATTTCCCAGTATGGACGGACAGAGTTCTCCCTCCTCTCTTCCATTGCGGCCGTCACACGCATCAATATAATGCACGATATCGCTTAAGCGATCTGCGTTTTGATCGCTTAAGCGATATCGTTTGTGCATCGCTGCGTGCAATCAAGCGATTTTACAAATCGCTTGATCGTTAGATCGCAGATTGGTGAGCCGGAGCTCATATCAAGCGATAAACGCGTGACAATCGATGATCCATCTCCCAGCGGCAGAGCCTATGCTGGAAGATGGTATCTATGGTAAACGTGGGTTACTAAGCGCCGCGCGTGTGCGCCGATCTCGCTGGTCCACATCGCTGGTGAGTCTGTCTGTGTGACAGCTCACCAGCGATGTGAGCGATATTGTTAGCGATCGCGCATGCATGTGATCGCTAACAATATCGCTAGTGATATTGAACCGTGTGACGGCCGCCCATAAATGATTGAACATTTGGGTTTTTAGCCAGGAATGCATCATACACAGAAGAGTCCATTAAAGCTGGTAGCATTTCCATATCTTAATCTAAAAAATACTGCAATGACTGCCTACAATGTTACTTTCATGGATGGATTTAAAGGTTTTAGAAACACCACTGCCACACCTGTCTGAAAGTTTTTTTGGTACTGCAGCTCTACTCTGCTGAAGACAAAAGAGCACAGCTATAACAACACACAGATTAGGAACAATTACACCCCTTTTTAGAGAGAAAAAATAGACATGGTTTTCTAATCTTGTATAACACCTCAAATTATAAACATATTTCTATAAAGCAGTGGTAGACCTCTATGGGCAGCAGCTGTAACCTGATCCCTCAGTGAAGCTAAACATCGATTTAATCCCTCTGTCTTGTATATAGAGTTTACTTATGAATTGATACAAATGGTCAGAGCAGGTGTAGAAAGACCTGATAACTTAAAGCAGTTAACCACTACTGCACAATAACAGCTTATAGGGGTTGTCCTGGCTTTTTGGATCATTTATATGTGTATCCAGGCTGCAAAATGTTGACAGTTTGTAATATACATCCTGTCAACATTTTGCATAGTTACCCAGATATCACCTACTTGTGGCAGCCAGAGATCGTCCAGGGGGCGTGTTTGTGTTGGAGCTGTCATGGAAATGCAGAACTGGACATTACGCCCAGATGCCAACAAACACCCCTTCCCCCACTCTATAGTATGCCCAGCCACCCCCAGACTGCTACATGTCAGCCCCTAATGTCCACCACCCACCACTATTGTACACAGCGGTCCTCTGCTCTACTGATACTCTGTGCTGAATGCACAGCTGTGAAGGAGATTTGGTTCACTGTCCGTGCAGGAGGGGACCACTGTATGGTATGTGCGCTCACCCTGTGGCCGCAGTCAGTGGAGCCAAGGTCCGCAGTCTGGGTCTCTGTGCCCTGGAGATGCTCCTTGTATAGCACCTGTGTTATATAGCGGGGCACAGAGCCGGTGGCTGCGGTATAGAGAGGACCGGCTCCACTGACAATGGCCACAGGTTGAGCACACACACATGCAGTGGTCCCTTCCTGCACTGATAGTGTACCGAATCTCCTTCACCACTGCGGATTCGGCACAGTGTGTCAGCGGAGCAGGGGACCGGCTGTGTACAAGTGGGGTGGCCTGTAGCAGTCTGGGGGTGGCCATACATACTGTAGACTAGTGGACGGGGCGTGTTTATTAGGGCTGGGTGTAATGCTCAGTTCTGTATTTCCATGAAAGCTCCAGCACAAACACGTCCCCTGGATGTTCCCTGGTTGTTGTAAATAGGTGATATCTGGGTAACTATGCAAAATGTTGACAGGATGTTTATTACAAACTGACATTTTGCAGTCTAGATACCATAGAAATTATCCAAAAAGCCCGGGACAACCCTTTTAATTAATTTGGGACATAACATATACCCATCTCCTACAGCGGCACAGTGTTCATGATGTGGACATAACATAAGCAATCACTCTTTGGCTGCAGCTCATCAACAGTCCAGCTAACAGGAGTCACACACTGGCTGCAGCTTGTCCATCATCACTGGATGGCGCCGCTGCAAGAGACCAGAATACACCATTTTTATTCTGTATCAGATTCAAAATGAAGCTTGAGGTTGTCTAGTAGTTGACAACTAGGGATAAGCAAATCAGATTTTAAAGTTCGGTGTTTGGACCAAACAAAGACTTCACGAAAGTGTTCAATGTTCGGATGCTTTAGGTCTGGCAAACCACTGTAGCAAACATCGCCGTGCTCAGGTACACTCGGTGCTCAGCCCAGTGTGAGCCACTTGCAGTGTTTGAATGTCTCGCACTGGGGATAAAATTAGCTTTATCGGATGTGTTTACAAACAAAAAAAGAATGACAAAACCTCACTCTCCCTCAACTGAGAGTGCTTCCCTTATAACTGGCTGTATGTGGGTGGAGACCTGAACTGCCCAATCAGTGACTTCCAGTGAGAGTGCAGTCAAGTTTGGGTCCAGAACAGAACTTTATAAACTCCGGCTGAACCCCAGAACCTAAACTTCCTAGGTCCGCTCAATTATACACCTCTATTGACATCCCTTTAAGAAAAACATTTTTTTTTTTCTAGTGAGAGATGAACGTGGAAGCTCTAGGGTTCTGTTGGCTTGGCCAGACTTTAGATAAAGTTTGGTTCTGGATCTCATTGGCAGTCAATGATTAGGCACATACAGCCATAAACAAAAGCACTTCCGGGAGGGGCCCAAGATTTTGTCATATTTTATTTTTGGTACAGACTACATCCTATAGCTCTGATTTTACCCCCAGTGCGAGCCGATCAAACACTGCAAGTGACTTGCACTGGGCCGAGCACTGAGTGTTTCTGAGCATAGCCATGCTCGCCTCCAATGATTTGCATATGTAAAGCACCTGAACCCTGAAAACGTTTGTAAAGTCTCTGTTCTCTGTTGTAAAGTCTCTGTTCGAACTTTAAAGTCCAGTTTGCTCATTCCTACTCCTCTCTAATCTTGGCATCCTATTTTTGCCTGTACAATTGATTTATAAAAGGTTGTTTAGAATTAGTTGCATTAGGTTTGAAGTTTAGTTGTTTATACCCATACATATTGGACATTGGTCAAAACTAAACTAAACTAGAGGTTCAGATGATAATGAGCTAATTCAAAGTCTCCCAACTGTTCCCAGATAGATTTCTTCGTATCTCTCCCCATCAACATCTACTAACATCTTCTTTGTTCCATCACTGAAAAACTAATGACACAAGCTTATGGAGTATTTGGTAGAAAAATCTTCTGCCAATAGTATTTTACTGGGTATGGCCACTTTTAACCCCTTCATGACCCACCCTATTTTGACCTTACTGACCTGGCCATTTTTTGCTATTCTGACCAGTGTCCCTTTATGAGGTAAATAACTCTAGAATGCTTCAATAGATCCTAACTATTCTGAGATTGTTTTTTCATGACATATTGGGCTTCATGTTAGTGGTAAATTTAGGTCGATCATTTTTGCGTTTATTTGTAAAAAAATTCAAAAATTTGGCAAACATTTTGAAAATTTCGCAATTTTCAAATTTTTAATTTTTATTCTGTTGAACCAGAGTTATGTGACACAAAATAGTTAATACATAACATTTCTCACATGTCTACTTCACATCAGCACAATTTTGGAAAAAAAAATTTTGTTAAGTTATAAAGGTTCAAAGTTCATCAGCAATTTCTCATTTTTCCAGCAAAATGTACAAAACCATTCTTTTAGTGACCACGTCACATTTGACGTCCTTTTGAGGGGTGTACATGACAGAAAACACCCAAAAGTGACACTATTCCAAAAACTGCACTTTTCAACCTACTCAAAACTACATTCAAGAAGATTATTAACCCTTCAGGTGCTTCACAGAACTAAAGCAATATGGAACGAAAAAATGGAAATTTTAATTTTTCCAACAAAAATGTTGGACAATTTCTCCCGAGTACACCGCTATCTCATATATGGTCATAAACCACTGTTTTGCCGCACTGCAGGGCTCGGAAGGGAAGGAGCGCAATTTTTCTTTTTGAATAGAAAATTAGCTACAATTGTTAGCAGACACCATGTGGCGTATGGAGAGGTCCTGTGTGCCTAAACATTGGAGCTCCCCCCAATTGACCCCATTTTGGAAACTAGACCCTCCAAGGTGCTTCACAAATTGATCCGTAAAAATGAAAAAGTAAATTTTTTTTTTTACAAACATTTTACCCTCAATTTTTTCATTTTCACATGGGCAACAGGATAAAATAGATCCTAAAATGTGTTGGGCAATTTCTCCTGAGTTCACCGATACCTTAGCATAAGGTATAAACCACTGTTTGGGCGTGCGGCAGGGCTCGGAAGGGAAGGAGTGCCATTTGACTTTTAGAGCCAATTTTCTATTCAAAAGTCAAATGCACTCCTTCCCTTCCGAGCCCTGCCATGTACCCAAACAGTGGTTTATGACCACACATGAGGTATCTGTGTACTCAGGAGAAATTGCCCAACAAGTTTTAGGATCCATTTCATCCTGTTGCGCATGTCAAAATAAAACAATTAAGGCTAAAAGAAAAGATTTGTGAAAAGAAAAGTACTTTTTCATTTTTACGGATCAATTTGTGCAGCACCTGGGGGTTCAAAGTGCTCACTATGCATCTAGATACGTTTCTTGGGGCGTCTAGTTTCCAAAATAGGGTCACTTGTGGGGGAGTTCCAATGTTTAGGCACACAGGGGCTCTCCATACACGACATGGTGTCCGCTAATAATTGGAGTTAATTTTCCATTCAAACTATTAGCGGACACCATGTCACGTATGGAGAGCCCCTATGTGCCTAAACATTGGAGCTCCCCAACAAGTGACTTAATTTTGGAAACTAGACCCCCCAAGGAACGTATCTAGATGCATAGTGAATACTTTGAATCCCCAGGTGCTTCACAAATTGATCCGTAAAAATGAAAAAGTACTTTTTCACAAACATTTCTTTTTTCATTTTTATGGATCAATTTGTGAAGCACCTGGGGGTTCAAAGTGCTCACTATGCATATAGATACGTTCCTTGGGGGGTCGAGTTCCCATAATGGGGTCACTTGTGGGAGAGCTCCAATGTTTAGACACACATAGGCTCTCCATATGTGACATGGTGTCTGCTAACAATTGGAGCTAATTTTCCATTCAAATTGTTAGTAGACACCATGTCGCATATGGAGAGCCCCTGTCTGCCACTAGCATTGCCACCAGCACAAGGGCAAGTGGAAGAGTTGGGGTACAGCACCAGAAAATGGCACCTGTAATGAATGCGCTATTTTCTGGGGTGGCTGTGGGTTGCAATTCGCAGCATGGGGGCCCACAATGTTTGGGTCTCTCTACGCTTAGGATTCCAGCCCCCTCAGCTGCCAAGGTGTACCTGGCTGGCAACCAAAAATACAGCAAAGCCCATTTTTTTTATTTATAGAACTTGAGAAAAATAATCGACATGGGGCTCTGACATATTTTTGGCCCAGCCAGGTACAACTAGGCAGCGGGGGGCTGGAATCCTCGGCATTGAGAGGCCCAAGCGTTCTGGGCCTTCCGTGCTGCGAATTGCAGCCCGCAGCCACCCCAGAAAATGGTGCATTCATTGAAGCGCCATTTTTAGGCGTATACCCAGACTCTTCCAGTTGCCCTCGTGCTGGTCGCAAACTGGGTAATAAAGGGGTTAATGCCAGTTTTTTTATTGGCAGCTCGCACTTAACCCGAGATTCATAATGTCGGGTCAGTGTTAAAAACACATCACACAGAGAAAAATCTTTTTATTAGAAAAAATACTCAAATTTTGGACTCCATCTCTATTATTATCCGACGAAGTCCAAAACGAAGGTCCCACGACGCTCGATCACCTCTGCTACATTCAGTGACTGTAGCAAGGGGTCAAGTGTCCTCTTGTTGCAGTCTCTGGTTTCATAGTGATGGTGCACTTTATGGCAGATCATTGCCATACAGTGCACCATTACTATGACAGCAGAGACTGCAGCAAGAGGATACTTGATCCCTTGTTGTAGTGCGTGGTGTCAGTGATGGTGCACTGCATGGCAATGATCTGCCATACAGTGCACCATTACAGTTACCCCAGAGACTACAAGGGATCAAGTGATCACATAGCGGATCGCTGTCCCCACTGTCAGATCCTTCTCTGCAGCCCAATCTCCTTGCAGAAAAATTGGCTGCAGAGAAGCGGCAGAAGCAGGTAGCGGGTGGGCACAATGCCCTGCGCCGCCATGATGCTTCAGATGATGGGGAGTGATCATCAGATCACTCCCCATCAGCGTGGAGGGGGCGATCCCCCCCAGCATGCCAGCCTATGGAACTATTACTATGAGGGACACATAGTGTCATTACCATATATTGGTAAATATTACTATATATGGGCATAATATTACCATATATGGGCACATTACCATATAGGAGTGTAATATTAACATATATGAGCGTAATATTATGATATATGGGCATGTAGTGGACATACATACACACATACATATATACACTCAGCTTTAGGTTAGAAGAGATCCAACATAGCCTCCTTGTATACAGTATGAGCCCCCACATAGCCTCCCTATATACATAGGCCTTGAGTTAGTCTCCTATATACAACATGGGTTCCCATACAGCAGGGGTGGGGAACCTCAGGCCCCAGGGCCGAATGTGTCCCTCGATGACTTTTTTGCGGTTCTTAGGCAGATTCCTGGGAACCGCAGTGTTCAGGCTGGCAGACGCATTTTGCCGACTGTCTGCCCTTTAAATCCAGCTCTTCAGTGATCTCTATGCCCCAGCCTCGGCCACCCCAGTGAGGTATATGCTCACTGCCTCTCCTATGATGTCTGTGGCTCTAGCAAACCTGGAAAACCAGTTGAGAAGCAACATGACCAATATCTACCATGCCATAGAGAGGCAGGTCCAGCCACCACAGTAGGGGTAAGTTGATTGTTTAACCAAATATAGCGGGTAATTTTCAAGTTAATAATTTTGCACAGCCCCCGAAGGATTGTAGAAATTTGCAAATGGCCCTATGCAGAAAAATGGTTCCCCGCCCCTGCCATACAGATTGGTCCCCCACATAGTAACCTATTTTCAACATGAGTCTCCACATACCGCTCTATGTATAGACACACATCCCAAACACTTAAAAAAGCAAAAAAATAAAAAATAAAATGCAACATATATTCACTGTGTTACCATTTCCCCAGTTCCAGGGCCTGTGGCTCCATTTCTTGTGGCTACTGCCTGTTGATGTTGTCTTTGCGCCAACACATTGTAGTAGAGGTGACAGGAGGTCCCTTGTAGTGACGTCTTTGCATCTGCTGTCTCAGTGGCACACCCTGATTGATCGTCCACAGTATTCCCCAGTATCTGTATTTTGAGGATTCAGAGAGCAGTGATATCGGAACACAGACAGCCAAGAGCATAGTGCAGCCCATGGGTTTCTGTTTTCAGCCCTTAATGTGTATGATTGGCCCAGTCAAAGTCCAGACCTAAATTCCATTAAGAATCTGTGGCAAGGCTTGACCATTGCTGTTCACAGACATTCTCTATCCAATCTCAATGAACTAGAGCTATTTTGGAAAAAAAATCAGTCTCTAGATGTGCCAAGCTGGCAGAGACACAACCCAAAAGACTTGCAGAAATAATTGCAGGGTAAGGGGAACTTACATAGTATAGACTCAGTGGAGATGAATACAAATGCACTTAACAATTTTAAGATAAATATTTTTAAAATATTTAGAAAACCATGTATTACTTTCTTTACATGTCACAAATACGTGCTACATAGTGTTGGTATATTACATAAATTACCAATAAAATGCACTTAAGATTGTGGGTGTAACCTGAAAAAATGTTGAAACGTTCATATGAATACTTTTTCGAGGCACAGTATGTCTAAGGTTGTATTGTGTGAAATATTGCACTTGCTGAAATTGTAAACTTCTGGCTGGTATTTATGGACAACCTCTGAATTCAACTCGTCTTTGTTCCAACCATTTTTGCCCAGGCTACATCCAAAATCATTAATATATCAATCAGATTCTCATAGTACCTCGGGAGCCATCTACAATGTTCAGCTCTAACATTAAAAAGGAACAATTTTTACCAAAAGATAAATAAAAAACACTGTAGTAGCTTACGGACGTTTCAAGAGAGGTCAGAAACAATGACTGGGATGACTTAGTAAATAGAGACATAGGAGACATTAACCCCTTCCCGACCCAGGACGCCGCATATGCGTCCTCAAAACAAGTTCGTTCCCGACCTTGGACGCATATGCTGCGTCCTCGCCAGTTTCCCGTCCTGCGGCTCTATTAACCGCGGTCACTAAGGGGTTAATAGAGCCGCAGGTACGGAAGGACCTGCACTATACCCTAGGGGGGGTGGCTTAGCCCCCCCGGGGCTAGGACCGCTCCGATTGGCAGTGAAGTGAAAGTGAAACTGCCAATCGGAGTAATTGTAATATCTCACCAATGAAACTTGGTGAGATGTTACAATACAGTCAATGCCTGATGCTGGACAGCATCAGGCATTGGCTGGACAAGGGGCCCTTTGTCACCCCCCCTCAGATCTGATTGGAGAGTGTCTCTCTCCAATCAAATGTGGGGGCGGTGTGGCCGATGAGTTCCCTCCCGCCGTCGTTCCCTGGCCCTCCGCTCTGCCCCGGGCCGCCGATGTGCCCCCTGCCCTCCGATCTCCCCCCTGTGGGTGATCTCCCCCCTGTGGGCTCCCCCCTGTGGGTGATCTCCCCCCCTGTGGTCTCCCCTGCCCTGCGATCCCTCCCCATGCCTCCTGTGACCACCGCTGCCTGCGGTGATCACCTCCGCCCGTTCTCTTCCCGCTCCCTCTTCTTCCCGCTCCCTCTTCTTCCTCACCTGTCTTCTTTCTTC